>MU835034.1:0-42389 GCA_029204225.1 Diphasiastrum complanatum | reverse complement strand
GACGCAGATGATGCTTCAGTGATTGACTTGGATAACAAGATGATGACCTGGGGATGGGTCAACAAGCCTACTTGGAGTAGGTGACATGGAGTGTACCTAGGGTGGTACATATCCTGAAGGCATGGAGTGAATTACGGGGTGATGTGGATCTAGCATGTGACCATGGTTGTGAGCCGATAGGAATGTAGATGGCTGCTCAAGGATTGACAGCTAATACTTTGGCGAGTGATTAGGTGAGCTACATAGTTATATGCATAGTGGTCTCTAGGTTGGCGTCACATGTTGTTTGTTATTTATCATTATGTGGTAAGCATGATGCAACTTTTGTTTGCATTTGCTTTGGTTGGATTGACATGATGGATACAATGGTGAGATAGGCTCCTTGGTGGGAGGCCTATATGCTGGTCAAATCAGATTTGACAACGTCAAGCATGGGAAGTTGATCCTACATGGGATGTAGTAGGACAGACAGATCATCATCAATATCTCTGGAAAATGGATGAGCTACTTAGATAAAGCCTATGGTGAGGTTTGCGTATATTCATTCATTAAGTCCTTGGTAGACTCTTGTGCTTAGAGCATGGAGAATGGATGGGAATCAACTTTTTTGACTTATTGAATTGTTGGATATGCTTGGATGTGAGGGCATCTGGGCATCTTGATATGCTCATTGACTTGTCATTATGTCTACTAGCTATCTATCTGGTGGTAAGGGGGGGGGGGGGGGGGGGGGGGGGGGGTTGGGATTGAACCAGCATGTATCTACTGTATGCCCGTCTCTTCTGCATCTCACGCAGGTCTTCTTGTCTGTATCTTGTTGTTTCGACCTCCCTTTGGTCTTCCAGTTGCTGGTCCCCTCTACTTGCTTGTCATGATCCTGCCTTTGATTCGACTCCCTCTTAGGCTTGAATTGTTTCTTGGATTTTTCTCTGTTGCCATAGAGGGCCTGGTCAGAACCATCCTTGTGATCAAGGTGTTCTCTGGCCTCAACTTCTTCTCGAATCTCGACAATCGTCTTTTCGAGGTTCATGGTAGGATCTTTCGCGAGCAGGGTTCGTGTCATCTGGAAAGATTTGGGTAAGGCTCTCAACAGGTACGTGAGCTGCTTCTTAGCTGATACTGCATTTTCTGCTCCAGAATTGTGTAGAGATAGAAACAGATCCTTCATCTTTCTCACGAAGGAGGTGAGGTCTTTTCCATCCCATTGTAGATTTGTCAGCTGATCTTCCCAGCATCATGATCTGACCTCTTGATTTCGTCTGAAATCTTGTGAGCAGTGCATCCCACATCTCCTTATCTTTGGAGAGTGTAGCCAGGTCAAGTGTAAGGCTATCTTCGATGGAAGATGATAGCAAGGCTACTGCCTTGTCATTTTTCTCCCTCCATTCGCGTAGCTCCTTGTCTGTTGTCATAGGCATTTCTTCTGTGCCATCCACCCAGGGGAAGAGTCCTCCGCCCTTGAGTATTAAAGATGTCTTAACTTTCCAGGCTAGAAAGTTAGATCCTGAAGAATCAAGTATAGTGCAGATCTTGCTCTGCATGCTGCTGATCGAAGCCATTGCTTCTTGAAGTCTGTTTCTTTGTTGATGGTTGTTTGTTTGAATGCTTGGCCTCATGGATCTGCTAGCTTCTTGGCTATGTCAGAATATGACAAGATGACCTGCTCTGATACCACTGATGATTGGAGGATCGTGAAATGCTCTGATACCACTGATGAGAAGAAAAGGTGATTGACTGATGAGAAATTCGTCAGATTCACGAAACTTTCGTGAAGGCGAATCAATCACAACTCTCTTCAGCTCGGATGGAGTTCAGATGCGATTGCTAGACACTGCCAGCTGAATCGCTGCTACAATCCTCCAGAGTGTAGTCAGTCACTGCTGATCTACGTTCATAAAATTAATGCAGCATTCGACTTAGTTTCAACCAAATTGCAGAATTCAAATGAACAAGAAAACTCAAACATATGAAATATCAGCATAAGCATTTAACATTCAAGATCAGACACAACAAGAAAATAATCTATATTATTTTTCTCTGAAATTTCTTCAAGCACGACATGCGAATCCACGCAGTGCGTTGGCGTGACAGAAACACGGTTCTCTCACGAGTAATAGTCTTGCTTCACTAGCGGACAGTTGGATCTTCTGATCCTAGACAGAATTATCTTTGCGCGCATGCGGACATGTATTCTGTATATCATCTTGATTGCTTACTAGCATCAGACTTCTTCACTCTGCTACTTCTGTTTGATCTATATGTCAAGTATGATCCAGTAAGTACGATCTCTCTATGTAAATCTAAAATTAGAGTGATTAAGCATCTACAACTAACCAGAGAATTACAAAAGTGGCAGATTAGCCACGACCTAGGAAGTATCTGCTGACGTCATGCCATCAGATCAGATTACTGTACTTCTAGGTACTTGCGTGATCTTTGGTGATACTCCTTGGGGCATGAGCGCTGAACGAGTTTCGTTTACCTTGTCTGCCTTCTTTCGTACTGGACCGCAAAGGAATCTCGTTCGTGTATCTTTCGTGTTCGCGAACCGTTTGTCTTTGTCTCCGTTGACTTTCGTGTTCGCAAAACTCTTTGTGTTTCGTGTCTCCAGATGTTCAAATTTGCGAATATTTTCGTCAGGCGAAGGGCTGAAAGCTAGCAAGGCTTTGTAATCAGAAACATTTTGTTTCAGTTTGATCTGATGTAAACCACTATCATCATATCAGTCGGACACTGATCCCATAGCCGGCTACTTGGGTTAGCCAAGTAGCCACACATATAGGAAAATTAGCCTATATAGTATATTTTGGTGTCGTTATGCTATACTTAGGGGCATGTCCTAGATTTGTCAATATTTTAGCCCATGTTGGGGCCTTTTGGTCAGACAAGTGCTTTTTTAGTGTGTTGACACTTGTCGAGCCCATGCATGTTGGGGCTTTTGGCATATGTACAGTTTTCACTTTGTAATCTAAAGCTTTTGTTGTGCCATCTTTGAGAGCTTGTGAGGAGTGTCTATGGTGATTGATTGATGTGATCTGCATAGTACATTAGATCTTAACAAGATTTTAACAAAGCCTTTGGTCTCAAGATAATTTTGCTCAGTCCAAGCCATTAATCTTTAGCAAAATTGATTTTGCAAATACAAGCCAAACATGAGGTAGCCGAGAAAGGATGACAAATCTTAAGCCAATCCTGACTTGTCGTCATATACCCCATGTTTATCCCAAAGTTTTTCTTGGGTGATAAAAAGACATCCCGATGTGGTGTTGTCTTGGTTGGATCGGTGGAATAGCCATTTTTCCATGAACGATTCACCTGACAATACTAAGATTGCTACTGCTCTCATGTTTTTACATGAGAAGGCGTTTACATGGTGGTAGAATCTTAAGAAAATGGCAAATGCCCCTACCACATGATATACTTTTCATGATGCCCTTGCGACAACACCCACATAAGATATTCTACTAAGTTAAACGAATGATCTAATTATCTAGCGATGTGTTTGAATATTGAAAGATCAGTGAAAATTAGAAATGGACAGAGAGTATCAGTCCTTTATAAGAACCAGACATGGACAGTTACAAACCTACTAATTAGTAAGAATATAATTTCGTGCAAATGGGTTTATCGAATCAAGTCAAGTTGATGGATCAGTTGATCAATGGAAGGCAAGACTAGTTTCTAGAGGATTTTCTCAAATCTCAAATATTGATTATTTGAAAAATTTTAGTCTCGTGGTAAACGTTTGTTGATCAGACTTTTACTTTCATTTGCAATAGTGACAGATCTAGAAATTCACTAGATGGATGTACAAACATCATTTTTACATGGTGTGATCAAATAAGACATTTATATTTCTCAACCCGAAGGTTATGAGTTGGAAGGAAACACCCATTAGGAAGCTTTATGGGCTTAAACAATCGTCTGATGTTTGGTTTCATCGAATCAATCAACTCTTTATTCAACAAGGCTTTGTATCAAGTTCAGTTGATTGTAATGTCTATAACAAATCAGTGGATTCATCTTTCATTAACATTATACTATGTGTTAATGACAAATTACTTTTTAGTTATGACATTCGAATGCTGAAGGATGTCAAAAAAATGTTATCAAAGGAATTTGACATGACAGATTAAGGGGAGGCCCATTTCTGCTTTGGCATACATATTTTCAGATATTGTGATCATAGATTGATATATACCAGTTAGCAAAGATACATTCACGACTTGCTATTCAAGCATCAAATGGTCGATTGCAAACCAGCCAAATATCCAATGGATCTAGGTTCGAAATATTCAAAGGACTAATGTCCCCAGTCTTTCGAAGAAGTCGAGCATATGAAACGTATTCATATAATTCAATTATTGGCTCTCTCATGTATGCCATGATTTGTACTACACCTGACATCGCTTATTCAGTTATTACACTTAGCCAATATATGTCAAATTTACGTTTCATTCATTGGAAAGCTCTACTTAGAGTTCTTCGATATTTACGGTCGACAAAAAATTATTGCATCTGTTATGGTGAAAAATCGAGTGATGATTTGAATACCTAGATTAATCCTCTTCAAAGTTTTACAAATGCAGATTGAGCTGGAGATGTTGGTAGGAGAAAGTCGACATTAGGTTATGTCTTTGTGTTTAACAAGGGTCTTGTCTCTTGGAACAACGAGCAGAATTCGACCACATTATCTTTGACAGAGTCCGAATACATTGTCGTTGCACACACAACAATCAGAGTGCAAGTGCTTTGTCTATTAACCCTAGGTATCATTCCCAGAGCAAGCACATTGAGATAAAGTATCATTTTGTTAGAGAAAAAGTACTTGACAGGGAGATCATTTTATTTTTTTGCAGATCAGAGTTGTTGACAACGGATATATTTACAAAGGCATTATCATTTAATGATCATTCTAAGTTTAGCAATATGGTCAACTTCATACCTCGATTTTATGAGTCCACATTAAGGGGGAGTTTTAGATTTCATCATTGAAATTATTCGTAATGTAGAACCTTATGTATAGTTTGTAGTTTTACTCATATTATCGAGACCATGTCGAAGGTATCGAGACCATATGCTTATACACGTATTGTCGAAATAGTTAAAATTCGAGGGATTATCGAACAAAATTCAAATCAATCAAAAGTCGACAGACTATTGAGAGTTCCAAACTCGACTAAACCAGATTGAATAATGAGTCTTATTTGCTACATTTAAGGTCCAAGTCCATAGCCCCATGTGGCACCAACCATGTGGATAATGGCACATTTCGTTAGGATTGTGCCATCAAAAACTGTAAAAGATCAATAGATAAGATTAGTTTCAAGTTGTTAAATTGAAGTAAGTTTTCAAAGTTTAGAGTTATTCTTTTTATTCTCCTCTCTGTTCCTCCATAGGCATAAACTGATTAGTAATAAGCTATCGCGATTACAGTCTATGTAAGAGCGAAATTTATAGTAGGATAAGATGCGCTATTTTTATAGTACAATCAGAGTAGATAATAAATGCATCAATTCATTATCTTCAATATAGACGACTTTCGCTACTTATATCTTGTTCTACTATTTCTGTTAAATATGATGTGATGGTCCTTGGATAGTGTTTTAGTGCAGTAATGTGCTGCCATAGAATTTTTCCTCTGCTAAATAAACCAATAGAATTTCCTTGCTCTGCACTTTTTCTCTGAGGTAGTGAACATGATTTCAATTTGCTTATTTCGAGAGTGAAATCTCAGATTCAGAGATAGTGCGATTTTGCTTTGATTATCACAATATATGGTTGTTGGCTGTAGCTGAGGAAGGTCGATATTTTCTAGTAGATTCCTCAATCAAATCGCCTCTTTGGTAGCATTTGTGGTAGCTATTATTCTAATTCAGTTGATGATAATGCTATTGAGGTCTGTTTTCGGATGTTCCATGCGATTGGGCCTTGATTGAATAAGAATACAAATCAGAAGTCGATCTTCTGCTGTTGATATCTCCTACCCAATCTGAATCTGTGTAACCTTCAAGAATGTTGGCAGATTGGCTGCCTCCATAACAGATGCTCAAACATTTTGTTGCTTGAACATATTTAATGACCTTCATGAGTGTTTTCTAGAAAGTTGGCCCTAGATTAGATAGGAACTAACTTAGTGAGCTGATCGAGTACACAAGATCGGGTGGAGTGCAGAGCATTGCATACATCAATGAGCCGATAATGGAGTGAAATGAGTACTGTTTCATTTCCTCCTTTTGCCTTGGTTTGAGGACATTGTTCCTTTGACAGTTTCAGACTGGGATCAAGTGGAAAGAGACTCGATTTGCAGTTGGTCATTCCATATTTTTTCCAGCACATTGGTGAGATATCGTTGTTGACTGATGTAGATCTGTCTGCTGGATTGATTTTGATGAATCCGAATTCCGAGACAGTAATGGGCTGGACCCATATCAATCATCTTGCATTCTTGGGCTAGCATGCATTTTGCATCCTTCAAAATTTTTTAGATTGTTATAAAGTAGTAACGTATCATCTACATATTATGAAGGAGGTCGAAACAGACTTGAAATAGACATTCAAGTCTGCCGAGTTTGGAATAAAACCATTATGGATTAGAAATGCATTTATCTTCTAAAACCAGGCTCTTGGTGACTGTTTCAGACCATACAACACCTTGTGGATTTTTCAAACAAGATGCTCCTTACCCTTGAGGTCGTATCCCTCTGATTGTGACATGTAGATCTCCTCTTCAATAGTCTCGTTCAGAAAAGCTAGTTGGACGTCCATTTGGTGGACTTCAAGATCGGCTGCAACTGCATAGGAGAGTAATAATCGGATTGAAGTTTGACAACAAGGCTAAAAGTTCTTGAATAATCTAGATCTGGAATCTGTTAGAAGTCTTTGGTGATCAGTCTTGTATCGATTTAGTATTCCTTCAGCACCATACTTCGCTTTGAATATCCATTTGCATGGAATCAGATTTCCATCCTTAAACAGCTCCGTTGTTTGATTCTCAATTAGATAATCGAATTCTGTGTCCATGGCGGCCTTCCAGTGATCCGTATCTCGGGTTGACATTGCCTCTAATAGAGTGCATGGTTCTTGCACAAAATATCAAGTTGGATCATCCGATGGAGCCTTTCCATTGTGGTCAAAAAACTGATCTTCCATGAATATGACGTCTCTACTTGTGAACGATTTTTGTGTGTTCGGATTGTAGAGCTTGTACGCCTTGCGGTCGAAAGAATAGCTGCTATTGTCGTCTAGCTTCTTCCTTAAACCAGCAGGGATCTGAGAGTAAGCAATGCATCCAAAAACTCGAATATGTTTGAGTGATGATTTCGATCCTATCCATACATCGTAGGGCGTCTTGTCATTGAGAGCTTTGGTGCTGGATCGATTTTGCAAATAGGCTGCAATTGTAATAGCTTCTGCCTAGAATTTCTTTGGAAGAGACACATGGGCCAACATGCTCTTAGCACTTTCGATCAGTGTCTTATTCTTCCTTTCAGCTACACGGGTTGATTGAGGTGAGTAGCTGGTCGTGAATTGTTGGTGTATTCCATTCACCTTGCATAATTTCTTGAATTCGATGGAGATAAATTCTCCTCCTCCATCAGCGCGTAGAACCTTGATTTTTCTCTGTGTCTAATTTTCAACAGATGCCTTGAACTGTTTGAAGAACTTGAATGTTTCAAATTTGTTCTTCAAAAAACAGGTGATAGTTCTTCAAGAGAAATCATCAATAAAGGTTAGAATTTATTATATAATTGGTTTGAAAGACTAAGGCTCCACCCCACTATTGGCTTCCCTTTAAAGTCATCTACATGCTTTTACAAGCCTAGGTTATGTCATCAATGGTTAGCCAATCTAGTGAACAAAAACTGTGCACTATGACCTAACTGTAAGGTGTGGTGACTCCTACCAACTACCCCTATCCACCATTGTGCCTCGGTTACTACTTAGACCAGCCTACCAGCCTGCCTCCAATTAACCTTGGTCATGTTTTGGTCTACATGTTGATGTCTTGCCTTACATAATGCTAATGTTTCGGGCCATCGAATTACAACAATAGACAATAAAATTCACCTAGGCTAGGTGCCTAGTTTGATTCCTTGTCAATACGAAAATCTGCCATTCCACTTAGTTATCCACAAAAGATAAATAACAAGGCTTGGCAATGCATGGTCAAGTCTCCACCAGAAGTAAAGTTGGTGATTTTTTAATTTAGTAGTACCTCAATGCTTATGATTCATCAATAGCCCAATTAGACTCCAGTATTCCCCAAAGGGACTTCAAAATCTTCTCCAACAACAGGTTGATCACATCAAGCAACACTACTCTTAAACTACAATGAAGAACTATGATGCTATAACAGAGTGATTGTACTTTCCTATATTCACCATCTTCTTGAACATTTGTACTTGGCTAGAAAAGGATTCTATAAATTAAAAAATTGTATTCAATTGCCATGCAACAGCTATGCTAGTGAGCATTCAACAAGGGTGGGCCCTCAAAAAATTAGCAATTAAGTAGCCGCATTACTAGTACTTAATGAAAGCACTACTTTTTTTGGCTCGGCAAGCATGTGTGCTAGTATCTGTGTATTCTACATTTAAGAGTACGCGCACTACTGTTATAAAGGCTTACATTGGGACTGCATGAATAATATCAAAGAATCTTATAGATTAACGTTGTTTAAACTATGAAACAAAAAAAGTATGAAAGTAGGACATCATTGCCATTCCAAAAGCCTTAAGAAAAATTTGTCACTAAATGCTTTTATCCATGGAAACAAGAGCAGAACTTCTCTCTCCACTGCTAGTAAACTTTGTATCTTTCAGCATACATGTCATGCATATAAAACATTTTCAGACCCTTTTCAAAAGTATGAAGGAACCAAATGGCAAATTGCCAATGTTTAGAACAAAAATGCTTGGAGATCTAGGTACAATAAAGCGGAATCACCCCTATTTTACGAGATCATAAGTACTCAAAAGTGAGGGGCACAAGAAGATGCCAGATAAGCACAGATGGCGTTTTGCAACAAAATGTAACTTATCAGGCTTTTGATAACTTTAAGGGGAGACAACTTGAAACAAGATGAAAGACAACTATCACATTCCTGAACAGCTCTTGGGTATACAAATTCCTTGATGCCAAATGTACTAGGTGTGTCATAGAAAACTTCGTGTCCAACGTATGAGAGTGCAGAATCATTGACATAATGGGAAGGGAGGAAAATTCTTGATGGCAGGGAAAGAGGAACGCTGCTCATACGAGGAACTTTGCTACCATAATTTGTCACCCATAATTTGTGAAAGAACAATCGAGTTCCTGCAATAGATTACTTTACAAGTATGCTAGCAAGAACAGAATGAGAAAGATTACACAGAGCTCGCAATGATAAAATCATAAGTTACAGAAAGACAAAAAGCATTCACAAGATCGTGTGTCTTCATTTTAAAAAATGAGTCCTATACATACACGTCGATACACCTAGTCCTATAGATACACGTCGATACACCTACTTGCCAAGAAAGGCTTAACCTAGCGTTTCAAGTTCACATGACAAGAAAACTGTTTTAACTAACTATTGCTAACTGCTTCATCCTGAATTGTAATCTGCCTTTAATGGTTTCTATCAATCCCCAACTCAATTCAAGGTGGAGCATACATGTTTAGTCCTATCATATCTCTCAGCATTACAAATCTATCTTTATTCAGTGCCTTGGTCATCATGTCTTTGGTAGGGCAATATTCCAAATTTATTTCATTCTTCTGTACCAGATCTCTGACGAAATGGTACTGCATTTCAATATGTTTTCAAATGGTACTGCATTGGACCCCCATTTTTGCACAAGAAGATGCATCCTTGGTTGTCATTCTTCATCACCATCCTCTCGTTGTTTATGCCAATCTCACTACAAAAGTTCTTTATCCAAACATACTCCTTCGCTCTTGGCAAAGACTGATGTACTCCGCCTAAGTTGAGGAGAGCGCTACTGATTTCTGTTTGATACTTCCCCAACTTATTGCAGCCCCATTCATGACAAAAATGTAGCCGCTGGTGGACTTTTGGTCATCAACATCCCCTCCCCAATCTGAATCTGCGTATCCCACTATGTCTTCTTCTGATCTAGTGTAGTGTAGTCCGTGCTTGATTGTCCCCTTCAAGTATCTGATTATCCGTTTGCATGCTCTCCAATGTTCAATTCCAGGATTCTCGCTGAACCTACTTAACTGCCCAACTCCTGTAGCAACATCGGGCCTGGTACACACCATCACATACATTATCAACCCTATCATACTTCTGTAAGGACACCTCTTCATTTCTTCTCGTTCCTCATCATTCATCGCACACATCTTGGCACTTAGCTTTACCCCCGGATCCAAAGGTACCCCTAATGGGTTGGATTGAGACATTCCTTACCTCTCCACTATGTTGTGAATGTATCTTTCCTGTGACAACCACATCTCCCGGGATCCTCTGTTCCTTCTTACGTGTATGCCTAGACAGAATTGCAGTTCACCCAAGTCCTTCATTTCAAACTCCTCGCCTAGCTCCTCCTTGCGTGTTCAACGAATGCAAATCGTTGTCTATGAGAATCATGTCATCTACATAAAGTGCTATGACTAGATCGTCCTTTGTCCCGCTTGTAGAAGACACTGCTATCCAAGATGCATCTTTTGAACCCTTTCTCCATGAAGTAGGATTCTATCCTCTCAAACCACACTCAGGAGGCCTACTTGAGTCCATATATTGCCTTCTCCAATTTGCAGACCTTGTTCCCCTTTTCTTCAAAGCCTTCTGGTTGTTGCATGTAGACCTTGTCCTGCAAAGTACCATTCAAGAACGATGTCTTCACATCTAGATCGATCCATGCCAATAGTATCCGGATCGATCCAATCCTCGCTACTGGGGCGAACGTCTCTTCAAAATTCATCCCCTCCACTTGAGCGTACTCCTTTGCCACGAGCCTGGCCTTGAGTTTTTCTATGCCTCCCTGTGCAATATGCTTGAGCTTATACACCCATTTGCATCCTATTGATTTCCTCCCGCTTGGTAGCTCTATCAGTACCCATGCCTTATTTCTGTGCAACAATTCCATTTCTTCATCCATTGCAATCTTCCATTGCAATTTCTCCTCACTGATGCATGCCTCCTTGTAGCTGGTTGGCTCCACGTATTCTCTTCCAACTATCATGGCCATATTCATCAATTTTTGTGGAGCTCTTCTCACCCTGGTTGACCTTCTCAATTCGGGTTCCTGCTCTGTCGTTTCTTCGTCTGTGAGATCATCCCTATCTTCTATACTTGCCTCGTGATCTTCTTCTGTTCTTCCCTCAATCTCACTTGGTCTTTCTTGGTCGGTACTCGCAGACCTGCTCGTTCTCTGACTCCTCTCATCAAACGTTCCACTGCTATCCGAAATTGCAATGATAGGTACATCCTCTCATGGTCCAGACACTTTTGGCTCACTCAACCGTTTTCCTTCATATTCATAGCTCTCATCCTCGTTGAAGATGGCGTCTCTTGCCACTATGAATTTCTTGGTGACAGGGTTGTAGAATTTGTAACCCATCACTCCTTTGGGATATCCTACGAAAACACATCTTTCTCCTTTAGCATCAAGTTTCTTTCTTTTCTCCTTGGAGATGTGGACGTAGACAGCCAAATACTCTCAAGTATCCCACATTGGGTCTCTTCTTGTACCATAGCTCAAAAGGAGTCTTCCCCTTCACCGCCTTGGTGGGACACCGGTTCAATATGTGACATGCCGTGCTCACAGCTTCCCCCCATAGATCTCTGGCCAAATGCTTCTTGTGCAGCATACACCTCACCATTTCAACGATGGTGCGGTTCTTCCGCTCTGCCACCCCATTTTGTTGGGGTGTGTAGGGTACGGTGAACTCTCTCTTGATCCTGTTCAAGCTACAGAAATAATCAAAATTCTTACTGCGATACTCACCCCCATTGTCGCACCTTAGCACTCTTATTTTCTTCCCAGTCTGATTTTCTGCCAGTGCCTGCTTTGAAGCTCTCGAAAGTCTAACTCTTGTTTTTGAGCAGATAGATCCTGATGATCCTCGAATGATCATCTATGAAGGACACAAAGTACCTAGAGCCACCGATGGATACTACATACATCGGACCACATAGGTCAGAATGCACAAGTTCGAGTAGATCAGTCGTTTGATCTGACAGATTTTTACACAATGGGAGTCTGTGTTGCTTGCCATACACACAAGCTTCACATCTCTCTATGCATTCCCTCATATCGTAGTCGTAATATTCAAGCATAGTTTCTTTGGCCAGCCTCTGCAGGCTCCTTCCTCCGACATGACCCATCCGTCTGTGCCATAGATTATTTTTGCACTTCGATTCCAGACTTATGTAGGCTGATGATCTCTCAACAGTCCCTCCTTGCAGCTGGTACAATCCACTCGACTCCATCCTGAATCCTATCGCAATCACCTCCCCTTCATTTGTAATCATGCATCCCTGTCTCTCGAAGGAAACTTCCATTCCTTTGTCTGTCGACTGAAATTAGGTTATTTGCCAAGTTCGGCACATGAAGTACCTCTTGGATTATTAGCTCTCTCCTCTTTCCTAGCCAGACAGCTACTGATCCAATACCCACCACGTCCACCTTGTTCCGGTCCCCCACCGTGATCTCCCTCTTCCTGGATACCAGCTCATATGTGATAAATCCCTTTCGCTCAAAGGTCATATGGGAGGTCGCTCCGGAGTCCATGTACCAGCAGGTGTCGACTGAGTCTGCCTCATGCTGTTCCTCTTCGTTCAATTTCACCACGCTTTCGCTCCTGTGATCAGACGATCCACTTGAGTCCTCTCTCTGTTCTTTGATCAGGGCCATCACTCCATAGACTTTTGGTAGTTCTTCCGCATCCTCTTCCTCCTCCGCCAGATTCACCTGTGAAGTCTCCCCTTTCTTCTGATCCTCCTTTTTCTTCCGACAATCGCGGATGAAGTGTCCAATCTGGTCACAATAAAAGCATCTTTTCTCACTTTTTACCTTCTTGCCCTCACTCCAAGATTTGCTTCCTTTATGTCTTGCATTGTGTGTTTTCCTTCCTTGATTTGCGCCTTCTTGAAACTAGATATCAGAGCCATCTCGTCTGCAGACGGGTTCACTTTCTGGCTTCTTCTTGCAACAATATCCTTGTGACAAAATCAAGATCCAGCCTTTCTTCGAATTCGTGCAAAGTCATGACCAGAGGATCATAGCTCGCAGGCAAGCTTGTGATTAGTGTGTACACGAGTTGCCTTTTGTCCAGAATTGCGCCTGCTGTCTCCATCTGCCTCCAGATGCTCTTAATCTTGTCAATATGAGGCGACATCGGGTCACCCTCCATCATCTTGAGCGCGTTCAGCTGTCTGTGTAGTGTTAGTATGCTTGAGAAGCCTGCCGCCTTGTACGTCTTCTTTAGCAATTTCCATACTCCCTTGGTTGTCTCTGTATCCCGAACTTGCGAAACAGCCGTGTCTCCCAACGCCATGCAGAGCACCATGTATGCTTTCGCCTCCTTCTGGTTTACGATTTTATCCTGGGCTGCACTCTTTGCACGCCCTTCTCCATCAAGTTCGACAACCTCAGTTTCGTCGATCACTCCCCATAGCCCCTTCTCTCTCAATATGATCTTTAACTTCCAGCCCCATGCCGAGTAATTTGAGCCATCTAGCCATTCTATCATTCTGAAGTCGAATCCGCTGTCTGCTGCCATCTTCCAGTGACGCTTCCGATCCTTCGAAATCGCCTTTTTCTTTAACGTGACTACCTCCACGTGTGATCTCCTCCAGCACAATCGATCGTCCTCGGAATGATTCTCGCTTTACACGTCCTACAGATCCTGGATCTACCATGCATGTGGGCCCATAACCATTGTGAAAGAACAATCGAGTTCCTGCAATAAATTACTGTACAAGTATGCTAGCAAGAACAAAATGAGAAAGATCACACGGAGCTCGCAATGATAGAATCATAAGTTACAGAAAGACAAAAAGCATTCACAAGATCGCGTGTCTTAATTTTAAAAAATGAGTCCTATACATACACGTCGATACACCTACTTGCCAAGAAAGGCTTAACCTAGCGTTTC
This sequence comes from Diphasiastrum complanatum, assembly GCA_029204225.1. Taxonomy (NCBI): domain Eukaryota; kingdom Viridiplantae; phylum Streptophyta; class Lycopodiopsida; order Lycopodiales; family Lycopodiaceae; genus Diphasiastrum; species Diphasiastrum complanatum. The sequence goes on along the minus strand of MU835034.1, from coordinate 28,283 downwards.
AGGTTCACATGACAAGAAAACCGTTTTAACTAACTATTGCTAACTACTGCCGTTATGCTTCATCCTGAATTGTAATCTGCCTTTCCTGGTCTTGGTACTTGACCTTGTTCTCGAGCATTTGATGTTGGCTTACCAAACAATGCATATGGTTTCTATCATAATTTGGTCCGTTGTACTTCACAAATGATTTAAGACTGCCTATCTATGCCTAAATGAAAAAGTTGGTTATGTTGTAGACAAGAACAATTCTCCCCACCAACTTCATCTGCCACACAAGGCACCAAAATCTGACCATCAGGATCGAGCTCGGCTCTCTATCAATTCCTCAAAAAAGTCATCCAGTTTCTCAACTGTCACACTCGACAAAACTACAGCATGAGCAATTTTCCCTTGACAGGCTAGTTGCCATTTCCGTACAAATTCTTCTTGGGGTCTTTCAAACACAACAAAGCTACTCAGCTCATTCAGCAAAGCACTAAAACCTACCGATCGCAAACAGTCCTTCAGATAGTGAGCATTTTGAGGACACCGTTGAACCCCTGTATCCCTTTCTATTAAGAGTGTACCAGAGTAAAATTGGAGCATGACTGTTACGACTTCCCATTATTGCTGCATCCGAGAGGCAAGATACTCCACGTTCCTAGAAAGGGTATTTATGTGTTTCTTTCTTGTTATTTGCACACCACAAGGCATAGGGCATCCAACAAACTTGTGGCCAGAGACGCTCACACTTCCAATGGGCTTCTTGAATGTAACTTTAGGGGCCTGTGCATATCAAAATAATAACAAAGGAGAGCTTCAAAGACTTGCAATGATTATCAAATCAAAATCTTGTATACAACATCTATCACTCATTTGGTTAAACGCTTCAAGAGAGTGCCCTTTATAAATAGATCTCTTATGCATCAACCAACCATGAAGTTTGGAAACATGGCTGTTTGGAGCTAGCAAAAAACATCACAACAACAATTGAGGTGCAAAAAAAACCTCCTTACTTTTTAACAAATGCTATCACGAGACCAAATAAAGCACCATCACAATGAATATAAAAGCGGTCCCTTGAGAAGCCTACATCTTCTAAAGTTCTGATGATCAGATCCAGATCATCAACTGCGTCTTTTTAGAAAACATGATAACCATTGAGCATGAACTTTCACAATTCTGGTGTGGCAACTATGGAAAATATACAGAAAGAAAGCTTCACTGAGTGCACTTTCCAGAATTAGACACCGCAAAGGAGTATTGATACATTACAGCTGAAAGAAAATTAGGAAACAATCTTGTAGAGTGAACCAAAGAATCATGTAAAAAGAATATGAATGAAAGTCATCTACATTGATGCCCACTAACAAATGATATATATTATCTTCTCGACTTGCATAAAGGTACTAACCTATGTTCACATTGATGATTGCAGGATTGTCCTTGTGTTGTACCAGCCTGTTCTTGAAATCTGTGCATCTATTTCCCCATAAGTAAGGGTGTCCACCTTTATGACCTCCATGATCCATCTGATACATCCTGGCCGCCTTGAAAACTAAATAATGTGATTAGGGTCTAGGGTATAGGATAAAGAATTTCTTATTTTAAGTTTGGCATAATAGAGTACAGGGTTTAGGGGTTATGTGTGTAGGGTTTATGTTTTATAATTTAGGGTACAAGATATAGGGTTTAGGATTTAGCGTTAAGAGTAAGTGATATCCTCCTAAATAATCATCCACCAACACCATCAAGTTAACTTGCTAAACCATGAGACTATGTTTTCATAGAACCAAACAAATCTGTATGAACAAGCGCGAGAACATTTCTTGCTCTAGTTGTACTAGAAGAAAATTTTTGTCTATGATGTTTTTCAAACACACAACCTTCACAAAACTTGTGATGTGAAATAACTTGAGGTAAAGTTGTAACAATATTAAATTTTCTCAAAATTTGTAGACTATTATAATTCAAATGTCCAAACTTCTCATGCCATAACTTACTCGTCACTTCGATATTTATGTCTCAGGTGGTGCTGACAGGGACGTCATCTCCTAATAGAAGCTCTAACTCTGGAGGCTGTGTATCATACATATTTGGCTAAGCAAAAACTCTCCGCATTAAGGACATCTTAGTAATATTATCCGACATATCCTGTCATATTCACACGGGTACCCTGGAAACGTCTCGTCTCAACCTCAAGCTGATGTGAAGATACCCAGTGTGAATCTCAAACAATGTGCTAACCCAAAGTCTAAGTACTATGGCTGGACTAGGAAGCCCGATACATCAAGCTCTAAAAAATGAGTCCGATAAAAGTCGGGTTTAACACCCACCTGTCCCTGCTAGGTCTGTCAAAGATACGCACAACAAAAGGATCGTCTGATATACTCATGAGTTACCTACTGGAAGGTCGAAGATGGTGATACCAAGCGAACCCAAGAGACAAGGAGTAGCTGGTTCGTTGGAAAGATAGATCCGAGGACGAGGACACTTGAGAAAAGGAACGAGGCCCCAAACTAAGATTCTTCGATTTTCTCCCTTAGGGAGGAGGGTCTTTTCTAAGTGGGAGGAAAAGTTATGGACTTCTCAAGGCCCATAAACACCTAATCTACTTGAAGTACGAATGCAGACTAGAGCCTCTGACTTAACTTTGATTGGTGGACCTAGATAGCCACACATTGTGGAACCTGCCATGTTTCACGGACCCATTTGTTCACTTGCCATGCAAGGGGCAGCCTTCCTCAGCCTATCTATCTATAGGGGTTCCCTTGTGTACTTGCAAAGTAAGAGTCTCCATGCCAAGCACATATCCCTTATTACAATAAGTGTGGTCCACGAGTAACATTCCCTCCTCCTAAATGTTATTTTCTTTCAAAAAGAAAATAACATTTTAAACATTAGACTATAAAAATAGGATTGGCTGGAATGCATGTAGTCATTTGAAGCTCAGAGATAAATAAGAGAGACATCTCTTATGGAGGTCCTATTTTAGATGAGTAGTGCAAATTCCGTTTACTACTTTAGGGCTCTAAACTAACTCCAATGGGCCATTGAGTAAGTTTAAATTCCCTTTAGGGGCCAAAAAAGAGCACATGACCCTGTTTTTTGCGGGTCCTTGGACTTAATTGGCTACACTTGTTTAGGCATCTCTTCTAGTAGGCTTTAAAAGCTATTAGCTATTGTTTTGTTTGTTATTTCAACTTTCAACTAATTTATGGACAATGGCATTGTACATTGTATACTTATGCCAACAAATTTGACATAGCCTTCAACATCAAGGTTTGCTACATGTGTGTACACATCGTCATTCACATATCATCTCTCAATGGTCAAGTGCAAGATTGAGGATGTGGGTGGGCTTGGTATTCTACAGATGCTGATTAGGAGTTGTGGTGACCTTCCCTTTCATCTAGCAAAAATTGTGTGTGTAAAGCAATGATATGATCAATTGTTGCTATAGTTGGAAAGTTGGAAGGGCCCAACATGGAGCAAATGAGGATGAAAGAGATGATCGCTAAGTGAGTCTGTGAAGAGAGAGCTTGAGCCCATTAAGAAATTGTGGGCAAAGAATGGATGTGATATTGTTTAAAATGGTTGGAATGAATGCAGGAAGTGTCATGTTGTCAATAAATTGGTGTATACTTGCATGAGCACGACGTTCTTGAGAGCTATCAACACCTTTGAGGTGTGCACAATGGTTACAGGGGAGTGCTTGTCTTGCCATATCAAGGATGCCATTGAGGTGGGAACAGCCCATGTCCTGTAAGACAACTTAGTAGCGTATGTGAAGAGAGCTTGAGCCCATCAAGAAATTGTGGGCAAAGAATGGATGTGATGTGATATTGTTTAAAATGGTTGGAATGAATGCATGAAGTGTCATAAATTGGTGTATACTTGCATGAGCATGGCGTTCTTGAGAGCTATCAACACCTTTGAGGTGTGCACAATGGTTACAGGGGAGTACTTGTCTTGGCATATCAAGGATGCCATTGAGGTGGGAACAACCCATGTCCTGTAAGACAACTTAGTAGCGTAAAAGTTAAGAAGAAAACCTCAATGGCACAACATTAAAGACTCTATAGAGGACAAATGCATCAAACTTACAATGCATCAAACTTGCAATTTGAAATTTGCTTTGTTATGTTCAAAGGATTAGGGTTTAGCATTGCAAATGGCTTTGACGTTTGATTTTTTCATCTGATGTTGTACAAGTTATTACTAACGATTCATCGAACTTTGTTGCTTGGGGAGACTTGGTCATGAGCATAATCTTAAAGAATTTTGATTGAAATCTTTTACAACCAATTCAAATCGATAAAATCAAAATGTTGTTTTGTTTTTTTTGGAAAAGTGGTGCCCAAATGTGAGTGGGTTGTTGAGAGAAAATGAATTGCTAGAGAGAGAGAGAGGAGGGTGTGGGTCCTCCAAATCCCTTGTGAGGCAAGCACCTCAATTACATGCATGGAAAGTCTAGGTGTCAACCATATGAGTGAGCTACTTGGCCAAGTGGGCCACTTGCACTAATTTACTTAACTTACAAAAGGGGAGTCTCATGTATTTAATTAATAACATGCCCCATGAGTTATGTACAGCTTACAACATAATCAGTGCGTAGCCAAAGGAGTAAAATAGGCATTACTCTTCAACACCCCCCCTTAATGGCAATTTTTATTCAAGCTCAAACCCAACAAAGTTCTGAACTTTTCAAACTTATCTTTACTAAGTGATTTACTAAAGATATCAACTATCTGGTCGATGGTGTCGCAATAAATTAGTTCGATCTCTCCACTATGCACTTTTTCCCGTATAAAGTGCTGGTCCACCTCTATGTGTTTCGTCCGTGCATGATAGACTGGATTTCTCGCAAGCTGAATGTAGCTTTGGTGATCACAGTGTAACAATGTGGGTCCTACTTGAGCAATCTGCATATCCTCAAGTAGACATCGTAATCAAATAGCTTCACAAGCAGACCTCGTAGTCGCCCTGTACTCAGCTTCGATAGATGATAGGAAAATGGTGTGCTCATTGGTTTGCTTTTTTGCATATTAAACCTCTTCAATAATTTTTGTGCATACTTTGCCCAAGAGATAAAAATATAGCGCTTCCCTTTCCAAACCCCAACTTTTAGGCAATAGTGTAGCCCAAATCTTTCATCTCAAACTCACTAGAAATATTTTTCTTAACACAAGCAATAAGCTTGTTACTGCTTCCTGTGATGAGTAAATCATCCACATAGAGCACAACAACAACAAAGTCTTCACCTTCCTTGGAGACATATAGATTGCAATCAGACTTACTCTTCTCAAACTTTTGCCTTGCAAAGTACTCGTCAATTCGGCTATACCAAGCCCTTGGTGCCTGTTTGAGCCCATACAAGATTTTTCTAAGTCTGCAAACCATCCAGGTTTTGAATCGGCTTGTAACCTTGAGACTATCTCACTTTCACTATACCCAAGGAAGATACACTTCACGGATTTTGCATCAAGTTACTTCCGCAAGTCCTTTGGTATGTGTGCATACGCCGTACACCCAAATACTCGTAAGCTGCCCACTTTGAGCTTGTTGCCACTATACGAGACGTGATTCCTTCAACGCTTTAGTTGGGCTTCTATTCAATAAAAAAAACAGCAGTTGCTACTGCTTCTTCCCAAAAGGAATTTGAAAACCCCTTTGCCTTGAGCATGCTCCTTGCACACTCAACTATAGACCTGTTTTTTCGCTCAGCCATGTCGTTCTGTTGCGATGTATGTGGAGCAGCAAATTGTCTCTTTATTCCACATGCCTTGCAAAAGGCTTTAAACTCATCAAAAATATACTCACCACCTTTATCTGACCTGAGAGTCTTTAGCCACTCTCCCGGGTTGGTTTTTCACCAAAGCTTTCCATTGTTTGAAGTATTTGAACGCTTCAGATTTTTGCCTCAAAAAATAGACCCATACCTTCCGTGAAAAATCATCTACGAAGGTCATGAGATAGGACGCCCCCCCTACTGATCTGGTCTGCATGGGAACGCACAAATCCGAATGCACAAGCTCAAGAATGCCCTTGGCCCTGATAGCTTTTCCCTTTGGAAACCTTTGCCTTTGTTGCTTTCCTAGTGCACAAGCCTCACATGTATCTGAAGAAGACTTAATGCTAGGAAGATCTACTACCAGATTGTGTTTGTTCAAAACTTGTAAACTTTGATAGCTCAAATGACCATACCTCTCATGCCAAAGCTTGTCGTGACTAGAATCCCTTGCTGACAAGGCCTCTTGGCTAGGAATGGTTGTGTAAAGCTTGTAAAGACCCTTTCTTGCATTCCCTTGGCTACCACCTTGAAGCTTTGATCTTTGTCTTTTACCAAACAGGTAGATTCGTCAAACTCCACCAACATGTTCTGTTTGGTAATGGCATCAACCAAAAAGACTGGTACAGGCAACACAATCTTGATTACTTTTACCTCTCCTGATGACAACTGCACTGAAACTGTGCCTTTGCCTCTCACCTCATGTGTAGAGTTATCTCCAAGTCATACTTGCTAACCATCTCCTGTCTCCTCGTAGGTGTTGAACCAATGTCTATGAGGTGTCATGTGCTTTGAGGCCCCAGAATCAATGTACCATCCACCAAACGTGGATTCAAATGATAGGGCTACAGTGAATAGATCAAGCCCACCAGATTGCTGTTCCCTTGCAACTTTATCAACAAAGTGACCCTGCTGGTTCTTTCCCTTCTTCTGATCACTTTACTCCTTTCGGCATTCAAAAGCGAAATGCCCATACTTGTCACAATAGTTGCAGTTGCCCTTCCTTTGGGTGTAGATGAGTCATTGGTGCTTGACTCCTCTCCAAGCTGTAACCCATCAGAGTTTGTTTTCATTTCCTAAAACGCATGAATGGCAGCATGGCAGTAAAGCGTGATATTGTGATTTTTGTCCTCAAATTGTTTCTCCATCGCTTCAATGTCTTCCTCCTCATCAGAGCCTAACCCGCCTTCAACCTCCGACTCCTCGTCACCCTGCTCTTCATCATCGCTCTCGTTAACCTCCTCTTCCTCCACCGCTGGTAAGTTACTGCCTCTTCTCTCCCTATTAATATACCAAGCGAGACTAAAGGCTCAACCGGATATGTTCCAAGCATGCGAGCTTTCGATCTTCATCCAACTTCTCATATGCAAAAACCAAATCATCCTCATGAGCATCCAAAGGCACGCCTAAGATGCTGCACAGTAAGTTTTTCGACCCCAAATCTACAGTCTTCGCTCAATTGAGTCCTCCAATAATTCAATCAAGCCATTTATGAAATCTTCCTCAGGCTCAAATCTCAACCGATACCGTGGCTTCTTTACATAAATGAGGTCCCTTTCTCTTTGCTTTGCTTCTTCCTGCTTCAACCCTAACTCTTCTTAATGTTTTCTTAATTTTGTTGATAGAAATCTCTGCTGGTGTGAACACGTTGACCAAAGGGTTAGATATCTTTTTAAGTTGGTTCCACCACATCCATGTGTGCATGCATTTGCTTCACCTTCAGGCCTTTACTTTGCCTCAAACTATTTCTATTGGGTACATATGATTTCAAGCCTTTCCATTCGCGAGCACCTCCAATACGAAAAGCTGTTTTAAGGGGACATACTGTTCACTATTCTGGCAGAACAGAGGGAGAGATAATATAGCTACCTCTGTTGAAAAACAATGGCTTTGTAGAAAAGCCATCTCTCTCTCTCTCTCTCTCTCTCTCTCTCTCTCTCTCTCTCTCTCTCTCTCTCTCTCTCTCTCTATCAGAGAGTTTCCCCTCGTATCTTATGGCACGTCCAGTTTGGCCGCGACCAAGTTCTGTACGCGACGCTTGTCCCAGGTGGCCCCATGATGTTGCCTTCCCGAGTGACACTCAACCCTTGCTTGCCACGTGACCTGATGGGTTTATACCATAATATGAAATTCTTTTGCTTGCATATACACTCAAAATGCCAATATGCTCATATGTACGCGTAAGTGCATGTGCTCTGGTCCCGACCCCCTGGAACCTGGCATCGCGGCGTCGGGTGGCGCCAAGTGGTTCCGGTGCCCAACAGGCGCCGATACCTAGTGGTGTCGACGCCCGCGCGACCCTCCCACAGCACCCTGGAATTGGCTCCCTAGCTCGCATGCAAGGTGGCGCTCGGACCACTAGGTGGCATCGGCGACAGTGGTCCGAGCGCCTGGGGTTCCTCAAGGCACTACTCCCAGCTGCTGGCACCCTTTTGCACGGCTTCCCGGTCCCCTCCCAGACTCCACATGTCAAAACATGATTGGCACGGGGCCGTGCCAATAAGCGACAATGCTATGGATCTAGCACAAACGCAGAATCCACACCTTTTGTAAAAGGAAACTCTGGGTTGTGAGAAATAGCAAATAAGATGTTGCTTCTGAAAAACGCCTTCGAGCATGTGCCCAGGTTCGTGGGGATTTTGAGGCCCACAAAATATTTAAAATTTTTGGTGGGCATTTGCGGCCCCTGTCCGTGCCACATGGCGCAATGACACTAGGCTGGGGCCAAAAAGCAGGGATGTGCCTTGAAGGCTCAACAAGGTGGGCGTGGGCGTCGCCGTGCTCGGGACGCGAGGGCCTTGGAAAAAAATTTCTCGGGCGTACAGGGCGCGAAGGGCAGTATAGCCCCGTGCCACAAGCATCATGCCTATGCGCACATCATCCCGGGGCCTCAATCTCATGTCTCTCTCTCTCTCTCTCTCTCTCTCTCTCTCTCTCTCTCTCTCTCTCGTAACCACATGATTTCTCTCTAAAATCAACGTGACTTGCATTTCAACCCCACTTCACCTGCAGGCCTTTCAATTGCCCATCAAATAAGTTTTAGGGCAAACGTGGACCAATGAGAATAGACAAAACATGTTTTGTTCATCATTGATGACATTCTCTCTCTTGTGCACCCGCCAATTATCTCTTGCAAATATGAAAAATAAATATTAAAATGGGAAGCATGGTTCATCTATTTACCTTCTCTTCCAAATCTCATGTTATCCCCCAAGAAGTGTTGAAAGTTAACTTGTACTCTAATAATAAATTTGGAAAGTTGTTGGTTAGGACTACTTCTAGAAGTGAAATCGGACTCCAAATCTCCCCCACAAATAAGGACATACAACATAAAACACGTTTAACTAGCCCCTATCTAAATAGGCACCCTACTTTGAAAAGACCAATTGAAATTCATAAATACTAAACCCTAAATGTTAAAGATAAATGCCCACCATCGACGGATTGTAGCCCTAACATAAGGAGCAATCTTTACCATGCAAGTTTTTGCAAACTACGAAAAGCCCCTCTGACTTACAAGTGTGATATTCATATAGTAAAGTAAAATAGTGGACAAGACTTACTTCTTACTTGGTTAAACTATCGAAAATATTGGTACTTGTTATAATCTGTAGTGGTGACATGTAGTAAAGAGATACATAATATAGAAACATGCATAAAACTAGATGAGAGAGAGAGAGAGAGAGAGAGAGAGAGAGAGAGAGAGAGAGAGAGAGAGAGAGAGAGAGAGAGAGAGAGAGAGAGAGAGAGAGAGAGAGAGAGAGAGAGAGAGAGAGAGAGAGAGAGAGAGAGAGAGAGAGAGAGAGATTTCTCTAGTTCACTAGTTTTATCACAAGACAAAAATGTGCTAGCCATATCACAAAATTCAGAGAAGCTAGATAGGGGGAACCAAAATAACTACCATAGTAACTCATGTCAAATAGCAACAAGGGAAGCCAAAATTTCCTATCCAACTATGTCCAATATATTGATTACCTTTTGGTAGTTCAAGACTCTTGTATTAGTTCTCCTACTTGCTGATATCTAATGTGCAATATTAGAGGATGTTCAGATTGTTGGAGATTGGGATTCTGCATTTAATTAATACCTTTGAACAAGCCTTATGGTAGAAATTGCTTACCTCCTCAAAAGAAAGAAGGAATAATTTAATTATGTTCATAATCGTTCTTTACTATCAAGACTGATTCAACCCATGCATTCTTCAATCTGATGTTCAACATCAATCAGTGGGGATTGAACATATTAGATTTAGAAAGAAAATAAGAGTGAGCACTCAGTACACAATCACAACAGATACACGAAATAAAATCACACTCATATAGTAAGTAAATTTGTATAATGAAGCTACTTGAAGTGTACATTAGTCAAATCATTAAAGAAAATCCTATGAGCAATCCAGCACTAAAGTATTCGATTAAGCTCACAGTAGTTATGCGACAAGCACAATGATCCTACTCTGCTCTAGATCATTTTCTTGATCCCTTATACTCTTCTTCCATTTTTGATCCACCTAGAGTCCCTTTATATGTTATGGAGTTAGAGAGTTTATTACTTAATGCAATCTTGTAAATTATGTTACTCTAATCTAAGTGTTTACAAGATTAGGCAAATTAGAAAGTTTGCTGCATTCTTTGATTGACAGTGAAGTATTTTTGCTTGTAGAAATATGATCGTGTAGCGATGTCATCACTACCAGATGAGAGGCAAAGGAAATGCTCCATTTTGATGAAAATGTCGATCAACATTTTTATGAGTCAGCATTTTTTTTTTGTTGACTAGTGAAAGTCGGCATTTTTTATAAAGGTGTGTCTCGGATATTAGTTTGCATTTTTTTGTTGAGTAGTCGAAGTTGAATTTTTTTTTTACTTTTGTCCAATTGTGCCAAATCCTATGTATTTTTGCAAACTTTTAGAGAATGTGAGTACAACTATAGGCCGTCTAAAATAGTAGTTTATTTCTGTAGACTATTCAAGTACCTTATGGAAGAATGAGTATATACAAATGAATAGAATTCCTCAGAAGATTAAAAATAGGTGAGTAAGAGTATGTTTCACTCCATCACAAATCACATGTTTTAACCAATGATTTGTTGAAATGTGGCACATGCTATTTTCCCAATGAAGCATATATAATTATTTATGCTAATTAGTGGAGCCAATTTCTAATTGGAATGAAATACAAGAAGCATAATTTCTTTTTTGAACATTCTCTCACATTCACATACAATCTTCTTTGTCCCTTCCCTTTTCTCTCTTTATGTGTGTCAGTGGCCCCCATTCGGCCCTTACGAGAAGACATGTATGGCATATCCAAGGGTGAGGCCAAAGTTCCTTGTTAGAGGGCCCACTGTAGGACTGTAACACAATGCAAAAGATGCAATTAGATGATGACTTGCATCACAACCAAGATAAGAAGCTCCAACTTGCATACCCAAACTCTCTTAACAAGGACGTGTCCGCGTTGAGCAAGTTTTGTTTAGGAACTGATGAGCGTAGTAGGGCTAGACAAGTTTCACGATTTCACATTGTAGTACATATTTGCTTTTTCTTTCTTGTAGGATCATTAAGTTTTTTTGGATACAAGACGGTTATGTTTTTGTGCTAACATGGTAACCTCTTCTTGTTGATGTCATCAGATTTTGGAGCTTGGTTACAGTAAACAAGGTCAAATTACGGGAAAATAAAAGCAATTTCTACTACACATTGGTATCCTAGGACCTACACCTAATTGAGGCAGCACCTATTCTTGTGGCATCATATGGTTTAAATATGTCATTGTTCTCCTATTGAGCATCACTCTCTCTTTCTGTTTCTCTACTCCTCTTTCTCTATGACAAATTGTTGCCCTCTTGCTTATGCATTTTCTGCTACACGGATAGGAGCTCTGGCCTTATCAAAAGCCTTCTTACAAGCATTCTCCCGCATACTAGCCTACGATCTATCTCTATGACATTTCATTGATTTTTAATTATGGAAATTGACATTAATATTTCACCTTCGATGCAATTTCTAACCATGCTTACATGTGCTTATATGAGATGACATTTGAACTACAAATTAGGCGCCCACTATACTTGGCAGTAGTACGCTGCTAGACCACAACCCATTTGCATCCATTTTGGAGATATGATCTTCACATAAATGTGTTGAGAAATCTCATGTGGGTTCTCACACTTCTAGTGGGAAAGAAATGTGGACTACTATTGCATTTTTCTATTAATTGTTGTCTTTTTATTGAAATAGAAATGAAAAGTGTACCATCTTTTAGGACATTAAGTCAATTAGTATTGATTGCTTAACTGATTTTCAGGGATTAGTATCCTTTACTCAAGTAAAACCATGTCGACATAACACTTCCATTTAGTTTCGATGAAGTACTTAGCATGCATTTGCATAAAATGGACTTGAAGTATGTATTATGAAGATTTACTACCTATGGTAGATGACTTTGCATACCAATACATCATTCAATTGCTTTCTTCTACACCATACGGGATTAGGGCATAGGGTAATCTTGTTTGACATTGCATATTCGGTTTGAGTCACTACTACTAGACTAGTGTGTTGCTTACTGAGTGGATCATGGCAAAATTGGACTATGATTGTTTTTAAATGTTATTTAAGCTGTCATGTATTGAATCTTGTTTTGGACTTGGATAACATCTAACGCTCAGCCACAATGCCTATCCCACAAACTAACTCATGTGGTTTTGTGTTGTGGAATGGTGGCAAGTAACAACTAGACATATTAAAGCTTAATGTGATTGATAAAGTCATGATTGATTTAGTATTTATTTGTCACTTGTTTTGTGTTCAAGACAAATTAATATATTTGTGAGGATTAATTTAAAATCACTAAAGAATAAGGTATGGGTTTCAGTTGGATACCATCAAGAGAGAAAGGTACGCCCATCCTTTAAAAGATAAATTTTCATGCCAATTCAAAGAGCAAAATTTTTAATTAAGTTGTGCGTTTTGGTGAAAGCAATCGATTTTTCATGATCCTTGGTTGGATTATCTAAATGAAGAGATCATGAGTGCATTGACGATGCAATTTGGTAATGTCGATGACCCTTCATAGATGATGCAATATAGACATGCCAATGATGTGACTTTTTTTAAAGACATCTTTGTTGGTTATAGTGAATGTAGCAAGGAATATAGGATTTATGATCCTATCTCTAAGAAAGTTAAAGTAAGTAGAGATGTTCTCTTTGATGAATCTCATAATGCCAAAGTGAGGGAGATTTCACCTAACTCTCATGTTGTCAAAGATCTTACAAAGGTCAAGGAGGAGCTTTAAGAAGATGAAGACCTTGAGGATCTATCTCAAGATCCAAGAGTGCCAAGAAGATCTACAAGGCACAAGGCCAAGCCATCAAGGCTCACCTATATTGAGAAGGGCAAGCAAAGGGAAGATTCTCATCCTATTACTTCCTACAATCCATTTCTATCTATTTTTTACACTTCATTGCCGAAACTAACTTGTCTCGCAAGTAGCCTATCTCTCGTAGATAATGAAATTATCATTGTTATGTTCACCAAGCAGAAAGACAGATGTTTTGTGATCACTTTTGCAAGCACGTTTTCCTGATCATCATCAGTGTAGTGTTGTTAAGTTATTCAATAAGTTTAGGTATCTTTGTTGGTCTTCCTCAATCCTAGAAGTTGGTCAAGTGTTTTTGCGTTGTTGCAGAACTACATGACCAGTTAAAAAAAAAAAATTGGTATAAGAGCAAATTTGATAGTTTTTCTTGTGCCAACCTTAACATGAAAACATTTAATCAATTCATAAACATCAACTTACAATGGAAATGCAAGAAATACAAAAAAAACTAGTCAAGAATCAAGAAGATAGATAAAGATAGCAAACCTTCACCAAAATAGGTAAAGGGAGGATTCTTTATTCATCATTAATGATCATTCATAAGATAGGGCCTGTAGCTAGAGCATGATCTAAGCTCTCATGTGATTGTAGGCACATGAACCACCATTCCATTCAAGAAAGCTCTCCTCTCAAAGAGAAGCTTCAAGAACACAAGAAAACACTTAGAAGTTAAAATTATGAAATTGAACAATATCCTCCAAATTTAGCACGACCTCGGCTATTTATAGTGGTCATTTTGCCTCTACTATAAGTTTGGGACCTTATTAAGCTAAATTCGGCCTCACAACCATTATTACAATTTCGTTATATTCACAAATATAGCAAGGTTGTTTGAGCCACTTTATTAACTATCCTATTGACTAAATCTGATTTAATTTATCTCCATGGCTATATTTAGCATTGCATTTAGTAAGCTTATGGGCTAATTACATGTAGCACATGACACTTCCCCTACTTTAAATATTTTTGCCCTAAAAAATGAAGACCATGTAATTCTTTGTTGAGTGCCATGCTTTGTGAATCCTTTGGTAGAAGTAGAAAGTCTCTGGCCACGTAATAGTAGGGAATGATCTTCCCTATGGTGTGCTCATCGGTGACCATTCTCTATTAGTCAAACATTGTCGGCTTAGGTTCTGCTGCCAGCTTATTATTGTAGAACAAAGTCGCAACAAGTCTTTTGTAGAAAAACCTTTGATCTACAAATATGTCCCATAAATTCTATAAGATCTTGAAAACACATGATTGCCTTAAGTAGCATTAATTCTGCATGGGTTGACAGAATACATGCAATGAGACATTCGTTAGTCTTCTTCCTCAACATCTTTTTTTATTGGATAGACTACCCAATTCCATATGCATCTTCTTTTGTCCCTGCATCCAATGTTATTGCCTTATGCATTACTCCTTGATGTAAGATAGTGGAATCCATTTCCAACTCCAAAGCATTGATTGAAGCAATGATCTCATCCAAGTCATTTAGTTGAGCGTTACAATTTCCTCTTGTTGGATTAATACGAGAAACATTAGTAACATTTTCTTGCTGAAGATGGATGGCCATAGATCCATGAGTTTCCTCTATAAGTGAAGCGATGGATACAATTTTTGATGAACCAAAATAGTAATGCTCCAAATCAAATGATTTATTGTCCAAATTTGGCCACATTCTAGTCATATCCAACTCATCATTTTGTTCAAAGAGAGCATTATTATGTTGGAAGCTAAACAACTCATCTTCATTCTGTTGTAAGCAGTAATTATCTTCAGTGCGATCTCCAAAGATTAAATTGTTATATATATAATGATAATTGGTAGTAGCATTAAGTCTAAAAACTCTCGGATCAATAGTCTCGAAGGATATGTCATGAGCCACATGTTGATATTGAGACTCGATTGGATGATTAAGAGACTCATGATGTGATTCCTTGATTCCTTTTGATCCTTCATCCGTTGAAAAATTTTCCTCTGAAATACTTTCGTTCAAATCAGCACCTTGGTGAGCTAGGAGTTTGCATTTTGACTGTTCTAAGGAGTTTTGTTCGTGAAGAGTTAGAATTTCTTCCTGTTGGAATTCCAATTTAATCTTTAGTTGCATCTTTTGTTGTCTTACCCTTAGATCTTGAATCAATGCCTTTTGCATTACATCCGTCAATACTTTCATTGTTGTTTGATTGTGCTTGTATACTCACTCTGATCAGAACACAGACGTCTATGATGCCTCAATTTCTGATCAGACAATGGCTGTCTTTGATGCCTGAGGAACTCGCGATATCATACTGCTCTTCCATTTATTTCAGAACTATACTTCATGTTGAATCTAATTTTAGTAGTACCACACACAAACAATCTGCAATATCTTCGGTGGACTGTACTCTTGTTTATAGAGTATGAATTAATTTTTAAGATCCTGTTGGGCAATCAAAACGCATAAAGCTGTAATTTTCTTTAGCATAAGCTGTCTATTAGACTGTTTTTGCACCTAGCAGCCGATTAGAACAGGAGAGATGTTCCGCAATATTCCTGCTCTCTTTTCCGATTTCATTCTTCATATCTCTCTTGCCCCATCAGATTGACAATAAGCCGAGAGATTAAGTTTGTCCTATTTGTATATTGTTATCATGTCTCATATAGATAGCTCTTCATCATCATCACTCAGTGAAGCTAGAGTCATTGACAAGTTCAATGGTTCTAACTTCTACATTTGGAAGTTGAAACTTAGAATGATGTTGATAGATAGAGATCTTTGGGATGTAGTAGAAGGTGCAGACCTGAAACTAGAAGATGGTGATCAAGCAAAGACTTGGAAGATCAAAGATCAAAAGGCCTTACCATGCATCACACTCAATCTGGCCAACTCCCAAATATCTCACGTTACCACGTGCTAAACCTCTAAGGAAGCACTAGACTTGTTATCAAGTCTCTATGAGACTCACGATCTAACCACGAGATTACATCTTAGAAGGAAGTTCTTTACTCTCAACATGTCTAATTCTACTGTCATCACTTCTCACATCAATAGCTTCAAGTCCTTGTTAGATCAGTTATCAGTTGTAGGATGTTCTATTCAAGATGATGATGTCGTCATGACCTTGCTTTCTTCTCTTCCAAAGTCCTATGAGCACTTTGTGGTGATGATCTCCACACAATCGGACCTCACCCTTCAAAAGGTGATTGGTCATGTTCTTCAAGAAAAAATACAGAGAAAGACTAGCAGCCTGTCCATCAAAGGCAAATCCATGGCTCTATACACCAAGAAGAAAGATCATTCCAAGGCAAGAATCAAGTGCAGCAACAACAGCAGAAGCCTCACACTCAAGGTGAGCATGGTGGATCGCACAAGAAGCTCTGCAGATATTGCAAAAGAGCTAATCATGACATCAAGGAGTGTCGCATCAGGATCTACAACGAGGCAAAGAAATAGCAACAACAACAACAGCCAGACTCCTCCAACGCGGCCGAATTCAAGGAGCAAGACACACTTGTTAATGGCTTACGCAGCAGCGAAGACTGTGATAGCTGGTACCTAGACAGTGTCACTACCCAACACTCGGAGATTCTAGCACCATACGCGTGGAAGGCAAAGGAGTAGTGAAGATCAACTTCAACAACAATTTGTCCATTTGTGTTTCTAACGTCCTTCATGTTCCTCAGTTGTCAAAGAACTTGTTATCAGTCTCTAAGATAACTAATGAGGGCTACACTGTTACTTTCTCACTTGAGCAATGTACAATACTCGAGGAAGATACTACTCTGACTACATGCACTAGAGTCGGAAATCTTTACGTACTCTCTGATTCAGTTGCATTAGCTAGTATCTCTAATGAAAATGTAAACGGCAGTGCTGTTCTATGGCATAGTCGATTTAAACATATGAATACAAGATCACTTTCTTATATGCTTTGTAATAATTTAGTTGATGGTTTGAATTTTCAGTATTCATTAGATAGAAAATCTTTCTTTTGTCAATCAGGGAAGCACTCTAGAAGCAAGTTTCCAAAATCACATTCCATCAAATCAAAGCACGTAATAGATCTTGTACATAATGATCTCTGTGGTCCAATGCCAACTCCATCCTTAGGAGATGCAGTCTATTTTATGACTTTAATAGATGATTACTCCAGATGGTCTACAGTCATGTTCATTAAGCACAAATCTGAAGCCTTTGAATGCTTCAAGAGATTCAAGGCCATGACTGAGACACAAACGTCTAGGAAAGTGAAGGCACTCTGAACTGATGGTGGCGGCGAATACATCTCTAACGAGATGTCCGACTACCTGGTTGAACATGGCATCAAAAGACAGTTCACAACTTCCTATTCACCTCAACAGAACATGATTGCAGAAAGGAAGAACCAACTCTTCTAAACTCAGCCAGATCAAGGCTACATCAAGCACACATATCTGCGAAGTTCTGGACAGAAGCTACTACCACAGCTTGTTACGTGCAAAACAGATCCAGCACCAAAGCTGTCAACAACAAAACTCCTTATGAAGTTTGGCATAGGCACAAGTCTAGTGTCAGCCATTTAAAATTTTTTGGTTGTATATGTTTTGTTCACATTCCTAAACAGCTTAGGAAGAAGCTGGATCATAGGACAAATAAATGTATTTTGATTGGCTATCCTGATGAACACAAAGCTTATAAAGTTTACGATCCATCCACCAATGTAGTATTTGTCTCTAGGATATAATATTTCAAGAACATACATACTATGATTTCAAACAGCCATCGATAAACAATGCTATGTCATTTCATCCTATTTTACGTAGCATTGATTCTTCCAACGTTGATGTTCCTTCTACAGAACCTGCAGATACAACTACAAAAGCCGAGCAACCGATAGTACATGTCATCAGACCAGACCAAGCTAACTTGAGCAAATGTGGAGAAATTCAAAAAGAAGCATCATCGCATCCTGGTCAACCAAACGTCCGCAGATCCTCACGGAATCGGACAGTTCTTGAGAGGTATGCACCTCAATCATTCTGGACTTCATCAGAAGAACCAAAGAGCCTAGCCGAAGCAATTAACTCAAGGATTGTGTGAAGTGGCAAGAAGCTATGGAAAGCGAGTACAACTCACTTTTGACGAACCAGACCTGGACATTGGTCGACTTCCTCACTCACAAGAGAGTTATCAACAACAAGTGGATCTTCAAGAAGAAGATCAACTCTGATGGTTCCATTGCCAAATGGAAAGCACAGTTGGTGGCTAAAGGATTCACTCAAGTCCAAGGAGTGGATTATCAATAAATTTTCAGTCCTGTCGTCAAGATGCAGTCAATCATGACTCTGATTGCGTTAGCAGCCACGAAAGACCTCAAAACGCACCAAATGGATGTCAAGACAACATTTCTCAATGACAATGTCGAAGAGGAGTTGTACACCTTCCAACCGGAAGGATTCGAAGTCAAAGGCCAAGAGCACAAAGTGTGCAAATTGCACAAAACAATCTACGGTCTGAAACAGGCCGCAAGAGCATGGTTCGATAGAATCAACTCTTATCTCAGTCAATTGGAATTTGCAAACAATTCAGCTGATTGTAATGTTTATTCAAAGCATATAGGCACCAATTCAGTTCACGTAGCTCTTTACGTAGATGATGCATTTATTATGTCTAACAACACTTCTCTACTGCACACTACTAAGAGTGATCTGTCAAAGGAATTTGACATGACTGATTTAGAAGCTGTCCATTCTTTGCTAGGAATTCACATGACTAGAAATAGACTTCAGAAGAAAATCTATCTTAGCCAGCAGGCATATCTAAAAGGCATTTTAGAAAAGTTTCATATGTCTGGTTGCAAACCAATTGATACCCCAATGGATCCAAGTATTGTATTGACTAAACCTTGTTGTGCTGAGACTGATAGTGAAGTACTCGACTTAGTGAAGTACCCTTATCATTCACTAATCGAATCTCTAATGCATGCAATGTTGTGTACTAGACCAGATTTTGCATACACTGTCAGCACGTTAAGTCAGTTCATGTCTAATCCCAGGATCTCTCATTGGAAAGCATTGAAGAGAGTGATGAGATATATTCAAGGAAGTTTAGATCACATTTTATGTTATGATGGAAATGTTATCGACCCACTCGTCCTGCGAGGCTACTTCGACTCAGATTGGGGAGGAATAGTCTCTACCAGAAAATCTACCTCCGGTTTCTATTTCAATCTGGCAGGGGGACCGATTTTGTGGAACTCAAGGAAGCAGAAATCAGTCGCGCTTTCTTCAACAGAAATAGAGTACATTGCAGCATGCCAAGCTTCAAAAGAAGCTATATGAATCAGATTGTTACTTCACGACTTACATCACACTCAGTTTAACGCTACCACCATTATGTGTGACAACTTGAGCTGTATTTCACTGTCACCAAATCCCAGATTTCATGGCAACATAACTGAGAATGGCAAATTTGTTTCTTAGGTGGCCTTCTTTTCTTTTATAGCAATAACTTTGATAAGTACAAGCCAAAATACATGGTGTGCTTTTTGTCTGTCTTAAAACAAGTAACTAGTTATGATGTTGTAGCCACAAACTATCTGAATCTATTCAATTGGGGCTTTTCCTCATAAGCTCTCTCAAGATATTGCCTTATTTTCTTATTTGTATATTTTTATATAAACAAAACAAAAACAAAAAAGTTATAATACATAACAAACATCAACTACATTATGGATTCATAAGACGAGTATTGTTGTCCTCTCTGGATATGTTTCCAAATATTTAATAAGTTTGATAATTTATTGAAAATATTCATGAATTGACTTTGTTACAACCGAATTATGGGTTCATAAAACAAGTAAACGATATATAGTCAAGCCTTGTTGTCCTCTCTAAAGAAGTTTTTCAAATATTTAATAAGTCTCTCTTTTATTCTATTCAAAACTTGACTCATTTACATTGAAATTGAATTTTTTGAGAGCTCATATTCATAGTCAATTATTTTCATAACCTGTCAAATTTCCAAAACAATATTTTATTTTATTTTCCCATGTGCATCTACATGGAATCAAACTCAAAACCTTGAGGTGATGAAAATGTTGATAAATAGCCCATTTTCAAAAGACTACTTAAGCAAACAATTTCAATACTTTTATGGCCCTACATACAGCCAAAGAACACCTACACAACATCTGAAAAAGGAGATTAACAATTTGCAAGAAATTTGTCACTGAGTAGAGCAATTTCACTAGACAAGGGAAATTTGAATTTGGTAAACCTTCAAAGAATAAGCCAATGGACAAGTGTGCCTTCGTAGGAGAGGCGATATCAAAACACTAAGTTTAGCTTGTGGTGTTTTTTTCCATACCAACTTGGTATTTGTGGAGGCTCACTCAACATTGAAGAAGTGGGAGGCTAGAGCAAATGAATTGTTGTAAAGGTGTTGGTGAGGATAGAAGCATCTTAATAGGGTTTCCAATTTTTAAATGTAAACAAGTTTGCGCTTAAAGGGTGTAGCACAAGAGGATCAAGAAAATGGTATGAAGGAAATAGATCTTTTTGGTAGTGAGTTGAGGAGGGGGAAAAGCCCTTTCTTGACAAAAGAGGAAAAAACTTTATGGTTTAGGAAAAAGAAATTATCGCCTTGCATGGTGATGATTCTTGACAAACCAAATGTTTTCATCAAGTGGGATGGTTAAGAAGGCATTTCACTCAAGCTTTTGGACTAAAGATAGAGGAAACAAACCTATATAATTGAAGCAGCCATAATATAGAAAAAAGATGATTTTTTTTAATATAATGAGGCATAGAGAGATGGCAGGAGGTGGAGGAGACTACGAAGTCTAGGAGAATCGCTTTTCAAAGTTCATCTAGTAGCAAAGATGTGCTAGCTTATGAGAGTGCAGGAGGGTTTTTTTTGGCACATAGGTCATGTATACCCCAGCTAGCTGACTTTAAGGGCGTTGTGCATATATCTCTCCCTTTAACAACATGTCATTGTCATTGAGCTATTCAAAATGCTTGACCAAAATTCTCATAAATGACTTGGACCATAGATCTAGATAAAGACAATATACTAAGTAAGAGGAAAGATTGTGCTTGGCCACTATCACCATAGTTGAAAAGCTTAGTGTGAATGAATCCCATATAGCCAATTTTTAGTTTCAGTTGTCTATTAACATATCCTTCTTTTGTTTCTTGGTTAAGGAGATGTCAAAGGAGGCTCAAAGGAATCTTAAAAGGATTTTTTTTCTAGGTAACAAAAATGTCAAACATGTGGATCCAAACTAGAGGGCCAACATTGAAAAGGCAAAAGGTTTTTTTTTGTTTTTTTTGGCTTATGACAAAGGCAGAGAAATAGCAAAAATCCTCTTGGATTTCTATGATATTCTTAATTAAATCCTTGTTTGAGTGGGAGAAGAGTGTTATATCAATAGCAAAAAGGCAATTTAAGAGGACCAACAGGGGTTGTGAGATGGCTCGAATTCTTCCGATGATGCGCATAGAGTCAGCAAAAGATGAGAAGTTCCAATAAGGGAAGCAGAGGCAACCTTACATAAATTATAATGAAGGCCAAAGGAGAAAGATAAATAGCCATTTACTGGAAGACCGGTAGGAATTAGGATGGCCTATATTCTTCTAACAGTTTGTGTATAGTGAAGGAAAAGATAAGAGGTTCCATGGCTAGAAGTAGTAAGGGAAAAGGAGGCAACCTTATAGACACTATAGCGGAGGGGGGAGGAGAAAGATATATAGCTATTCATCTACAAGAGATTTCTTATGCCAAAGTGTGGGGTAAGAAGTTTTCTAGAAAGGGCAAATTTCTCACAACAAATGAAAAGCTATTTCCAATGTATATGGTTGAAGGCTTTGTCCAAGTCAACTCTAAGAATGGCAATAAGGAGTGACGAAGTCTAATCTCACTTTACAACTTCAGAGTTCTAAATACAGATACTGCAACCTTTGATTAATACAATTAGTTGTTGGAGAGGTGATGGGGAGGAATGGAGTCAACTTGTTATATAAACTATTTAGCATATCATGAGGTCTAAAGTGGATGATGATGATAGGGGAAGGAGTGGGGAGACTTAGGGATCAAGATTATGTGATTAGGAGCCTATGAGAGAGGCCAAGTTCATAGTCTAAAGGATCTCAATTTTGAGGTGGTCCTAAAGTGTAGAAAAATTTTGTGATAAAATCATATTCAAAATTTCATAAATGAATCACTAGATCTTTGGCTAAATTTGAATGCACACCTAGATTCATCAACAATGTAGAAATCTAGCATCTAACATCCATCTCCATGAAAAATATTGCATAAATCACTATGAAACTTGAGATCCAAGTAGGTTTTGGTCATATCAGTACTACAAAAGTTCGTACATTGTAATTCACACGTGTGAAATCAAGTACAACAAAAAAATAAACAGTACGACTTATTTCTAAATACATATATTAAAGCTCTAGGTCCTAGATACAGTTTTAAGATTTCTACACATAGAAATAGCCAATTTCAAGAGAGAAAAACTAGAGATAGACATAGAATAGAAGAAGAAAAGCTCTCCATACCAAAAGAGAGAACGTCATCATTAGTTTTTCCATGATGGTACAATCATTTATAACAGGGATAATGTCACTTGTCCATATTGCCCCTTATTGCCCTAAATTTGATAGTTTCCAAATACTTACCAAAACCTAGAAGTAAGTGACTAATTTCAATGTATCTCAACTAACCAATAGGTATAGGTCCAAATCTAACCTTATCTACTTATATATTTGTTAAAAATAATAAGGAAACTATTTTTAGACCTTATTGACATAAAAAAAAAAGTCTCTAAGTTGAAATTTCACTTTGGCCTCCAAATTGCCAAATTTTATCAACTTAACTAGTTGACAATTTTCACACTCCCTCTTCAACTAGTTTTACCACACTACTTTGATCCATCTTAAGAATGATCTCCATCCTAAGAATAGACCTTATCTCTATGGTATTATAATGCTCAAAATAAAAGCATTCATAATTTATATAGATAATCATGTCCATGTTGAATGCTTTACTATTTCTTACATCAATTTCACATATCAAAATGGAAAACCAACATAGAACGTAACATAGAATCATAATGAATGATTTCCTCCATGCTTTCATCTTCGATATCTCTAAAAAATAACAACCACCAAGCAATAAATGACATAGCTCACACATGAAGTTAGATAAAATTGCTTTGTCCATTTGATTTCCCTTTGATGCTCTTGACTAGTTCCAGATTGCCACTTCTCAAAGTGTTGATGAAGCTCATCAAGATCAACCTCTTGATCTTCCACTTGAACATCAAAACCATTAACCAGGACCTCTTTTCTAGATTCATTAATGGCATCCATTCCATGAAGACAACCATTCACTTGCATACCATCATCTACACAAAAAGATGTACCAAAACATGTGAGTAAAGCAAAGTTTGTACCTTCAACTTGCTTACCCTTCTCATCATATGTAAGCCTAGATGGTTTTTGCCTTTGCCTTGAAAATCTTCTTAGAACTTGACTTCAAAAGGCATCATCCAAAAAACCATCTTCATCACTACCAAAAATGTTAGATTGATCAACATCAACAACATCAAGCTTATCCACATACTCCTCTTCAAAGACATCCAAAGATATGTGAATTTCCTTTGACTTAGAAATGTGAACTCTATAAGCTTCTCTTACTTGACTATAGCCAACAAAGATTTCTTTCAAGAACCATTAGATGAGTTGACATAGCAAGTACTACCAAAGATGTTGATATGCTCCAAGCTTGGCTTCTTACAAAAGTGAATCTCAAATGAACTTTTACTATCCAAATCTTCATTTGACCACCTATTGCAAACAAAGTTAGCACACATCAAAGCTTCACCCAAAAAAGTCTTAAGAAGATTTGCATTCACCCTCATGGCTTTAGCTCTTTCACATTCTCTTCCTCTCTTCCACTCCTTGTAGAACCTTTGAGTAAAAGCTCCCTCTTGATCCCATGTGCCACACAGACCTCTTTGAACTTTGTTGATAGGTCTTCATTTTTCACCTTTAAGCACTTGATCTTCATGTTGAATTGACTTTCCACAACATTTTTTACCTTGGAAAAAATATCAAGTATGAAGTCTTCACTCTTTAGAAGATAGATCTAACAATATCTATTAAAGTCATCAATGCAAGTGACATACATCACTGCTCCACCATTACTCAAAAAACTAGTACAATGTAAATCCAAATGTACTATATGAAAAGGCATCTTAGATCTTGAGCTAGATCTAGAATAAGACAACCTATGTTGTCATTAAATAAAACTCACCAAATTGCGTCTTTGTCTTCAAACCACCATGGTTAGAAATAACACATCCATCAAGTTTGTAGAGCTCACCTTGTCTCTTGTTGTTGGCAATCAAGGTTCCATTCTTTTTTATCAAGCAAGAATCACCAACAAATTTCACTTTAAGCCCTTTGCCAACCATTTGACATACACTAAGAACATTCTTAGTAATGAACAACACATTCTTTAATCTAGCTTTTCTATTTGTAGATGAGAGAAAAATAGGAGTAGCAACAATGCCTTTGATAACAACTTTACCACCATTGGCCATGTTGATGATCTTATCCTCTCTTTCATAAGACACCAAAGAAGTAAAGTACTCTTTGTGACATGTCATATGAAAGCTTGCTCTACTATCAATCCACCATGAATTAATAATATTTCCATCATTGGTTGAAAAACAACAAGACATCAAAAGAGAATCACCACCATCTTGGTCATCCTCATCAAAAGTGACTCCATCCTCACCTTCCAAGTTGAATAATTGCTTGAGGTACGCCTATCATTGCTCTCCAACACGAAGCCTCCATTTGTAACCATGTTGCAATGATTGATGAATCTTATTCAACATGTTCCAATGGACTTAGCACTCTCTTGAAACTCAACAAATGAAATCAAGAAGAAATCACAAATATTTGAAACTAAACAAGTGTCTTTTCTCTCACACCTAGTCAACCTGGCACATAGATTTGATGAAACTTGATCAACTCTTGATCATACCACAATAGAATGAGTTTTTGACTAAAAGAGAACTTGAAACACACTCTTGAAAAGATCATAAACCTTTGCCACAAGAGATACTAGTTCAATCTTTGAGAATCCACATACAATTGAATGAATCAAAATCTACATATATGCAAAACTACAAACTTGATATCGATTCTATAAGAATGCATCCTCCACTACCATGTGCAATTTTTATCTCTAAGATCCAACGAATAGAAACAAAAATCACACTTGAAAATGCTTGAATTGATCAAGGAACCACACTATACTTCACTAGAATTAGGGCGCCCTCAAATACTCCATTAGATTTAGCACTACCACCAACTTTAGCTTGCAACCTGCTCTAATGCCATGTGAAAAAATCATATTCAAAATTTCATACATGAATCAATAGATTTTTGGTTGAATGCATCAAATGTCCAGCTTATCCGAACACTTGTCTGTGAAAAAACATTATTTCCAAAAAATTCAAGTAGAAAATTTGTACAAAGGATTATAAATCTTTACAGAATCACTAAAACTCCAGTACTAGAATCATCGTACAACATGAATTGTTGCAGATTTGACTCGCATTAATAATCTTGAGAGGCATGTACATTGAGATTAAAAGCATACAGTGGCAATTTTCCGATGTTTCAAGAGAGGATTGCAAAAGCTGTAATTTTAATGTCCACTTGCAAATCCAGTTCTTGTTATACGTTGATCAAGGAGATTTTCTGTTATACCTCCATTGGATCAGGTAAAAACACTGGAAATTATCATATAAAATACTTATAAAATTCTTGAAAAATAAGCTCTGAGCAAACACCATGCCGGGGGGAAAGATAACTTCTGCTTTTGATTTTATACAGAAATCTACTAGACAAATCTCTTTCAAGTGACATACAGAAATCTACTAGACTTACTAGGAAACAAAGGGTGTTTCCAACAATTTACAAGCAGAACTTCCCCAACTAGAACTCATACCACTTACACAGCAATTTAATTCAGTAATATCCATGAATTAAGTACGGCAATCAAGTTCATTCCAGAGCAGAAGTTCCATAGAAACATATATATCTTAATTTAAAAACATTTGATGAAAATCAAATCTACTCGCAAATTTTAGCATCTTTGATACCAATTTTAGCCTCACATTCTTTAGTTCTTGCAAGAGCAACAACAATCAAGCGATTAGATAGTTTGTCAATTTCCTGACATACCTGACATACAAATAGGATAAAAGTCCTCTTAACCTTTCAATCATTGAGCTTTTGGCTGAAACAAAAAACCGGTATGTTACTGATGCCATATAAGAAGTATACCTCAGGGGTAACTATATATTTTCTCTATATGACAAGCTGCAGCACTTATCCTCTAGATTTCCACCCATTCTCTTCTAAGGGAATGAAAGCCCAATTATCCAGAGTCCTAAAACCCTGTGCTCTTCATATTTAAACTATAAGATCATGAAGGTAAGAATTACAGCTGGGCTGCCAATACAAACTGACAAAACCCCTTGCACACTAGCTCCTGTTTAGACTGCAAGAAAAATCTAGTATACAGAAAGCTACCCAGATCTTGTACTTGCTTCCAGTAGATGTTGAAATCTTGCAAATGCTCTACATCATCAGCACTTCTTATGAGGATGACGCTAGAAAATGAGCGACATGCCACTTGACAGTAAAACTTTCAGAGCCTTGGCATCATTTAAAACTTGCATTTATTATATCTTGAAAAGTACCAAAGGACACAGAAATTGGATTCCCGCAAGCATCTTTACTTTGATGACAATACATAAAATATCAGGTCTCTATCACTCTAATGACGTATCATATATTTCATCGAGACCAAACTCTTTTTACAAAACTGCAAACATTCAAGAGCATCAGACACTGTTGCAAACTCGAAGGCTAGTGATGACTATAACTCACGTAATTGTTGAAATAAAAGGTATTCCTTAAAAACCTGTTGGCATTTGCCTGCCAATCCAATGCTGGTAACAATTTATGCACCTTGAACAGAAGCTGCCTTCTTTGGTGGGTTTCCACCAGATGAGTATATGTAGATGTAAAAACCCAGCATGGAGGCACTGACAAGAGAAGAAACGTTATTCAGATAGTGTTTTGACTGATTTCAAGAGATGCCTAGGCCCTAAATTTAAAAGCAAATAGGTCTCATTCATAACTTACATAATGAAAACAGCTACACTACTTTTGCGATACATGCACAAACCTTTCACCAAAAAACTCTCATAATATTTACACTAGCTGGATGCACGTTTCATAACCTTCAATGTGTGCAAGTCAAAGAGCTGCAGTGAAAGAAATCTTTGCCTTTAAAAAACAAGGATCACAGACAAACTCAGACAACTATTCTACATCGAACTATAGAATAGTAAGACTGGATGATAAGCAATGTTTCAGAGTTGGCGATTCAAATAAACCGAATGGTAAGATTTAAATACGTTTGAATTTGGCCACCAAAATTTGAACAATCGAGGCAAATTTAGCGTTCTCTCTTTAATGGTTGATTTTATATATGGACTTCTGTTACAGCAAAAAACAAGTGCTGGTTTAGAACTAGGAGCAGGAACAAAAACCCGTCTTTACACACAAAACCCTTTTCTGGGAACCTCAATAACCATTTTTTGATCATCTTTATACAGGTTATCACCCCCTGTAAAGTCAGCTTAATAGGATTTTAGGGGGGGATTTAAAATGGTTCCTACGAGCCATTCCTTAGGTGACCTATTTTGTGTTAATAAAAGGGTTGCTGTTCTTGTTCCTGTTCCTGAGTTCATAAGTTCCTAAGGTACCTAAGGAACGGGAACCGTAAGTGTTCCTTAAATACCTTTTTTTTTCTTTACTTTTCAAATCCCCCCAAAAAAACTTTAAACCCCCTATAAAAAATTTACAATTTTTGACCAATATCATTACTAATATAAACTTGACAAAGTTTACTGGGAGCTTTTTATAAACCTAGCAGAACTATGGAACTTCAGATAAAGGAGGAACGATTTGTATCTCAACGAACGCTGTAGATGGAAATGCGAGACATCTCTATTAATATAAAATGAAATTTTCTTTAGAAACCGCAGGAGGAACGGAATACCCATTCCTAAGGAACATT
>MU835033.1:0-42403 GCA_029204225.1 Diphasiastrum complanatum | reverse complement strand
ATGGTATTCTTTGCTCTTGTTTTGAGCGTACATTTGCTAAACTTCCCCTTCGGGGTGTATATATCTTTTTCATCAATGTTTTTTCTATGAATAAAATGCACCAGGGTTTTTCTTCATACATATGAAGATTCAAATCAAGAGGTTACATAAAAGATTTAAAGTTCAAATTGAGAGGTGTTAAAATTGGGACTTTGCAACTTGTTGGGTCAACTTTGGAAAACTTTTCAATTGTGCACTTGCAACTGCTTAGGTCAACTTTGGAAGTTCTCTAGACTTTTGAAAACTTGTAAGTCTTCTACCAAGCTTTTTTCTTAGCTTTGACTGCTATAACAATAAGCTATGTATTATTCTTTCAAAGATGACATACAAAGGTTTTTTAAAGTGAGTTTGAGATTAAAAAAATCCTTTTTTCATTTAGTCCTTTTAAATTAGACAAGTTTTTAGTTTCATTTTTCATCGTGCATGACAAAGATGCTCATGATCTTAGAATCATTATGTTTGTCTTTCACTTTCATTTTTGATCATGCACGAGAAGGTTGCTCATCGTTGTAGCTTATTGGCACGGGACAGTCCTGGGGACAACTTTGGCCCCATACCAATAAGCAATCTGACATGTGATCCGAGTGGATCCGGACAGGGTGACAAAAAATCTCTCCATATGGGGTGCGCATGAGGTCTCGCCAATGCAAGGTGATCCTGTGCCAAGCAGCGCCTGCACACCACACTGGCGCCGGCGCCCCAAAATCATGGCGACCATGGCGCCAAAACCAGGGGCGGGACCACTGGCGCTAGAACCCGGGGCTGAGCACACACGCCTCCAGGCTCATGCATGCATGTGAGGCAATGTGCAGTTTCATTATGTATGCAAGCAGATGGTTTTTGCTCAAGTGCTTATGGGATCAACTGAGATATGCCACGTGTTGAGCGATCAGGGAGGAGTCCGATGCAGGCGGGCAGATTGGGCGGGCAGCAACAGCGAGGCACCTGGGACGTGTGTCGAGAGCCGATCTGAGGTGGGGCCAAATCTCCCGTGCCAGTAAGATACGAGGCTACTCGTGACCTTAGAATCATCGTGTTTTTTCTTTTTATTTTAAATGTTTTTCAGTAGCTAGGCTCTTTTTTATTTTATTTTGTGGAGAAACATGTTATTTATGAGCATGGCCACTAATATATTTGTGTCAAATGTTTCACTCTCAAACCATTTAGTACTAAATTTTAAAAAAAATCTATTCAATTTATTAAAATATAAATATACCCATGAAAATATCTGATATTCTATATATTAAAACTATTTTAGAGAGAGAATTCCCCATACTGTGTCACACTACCTACCTAACCTATGTCACACTACCTACTTACCCTGAGTCACACTACCTACCTACCAAGCTCTCTCTCTCTCTCTCCTCTTCTCTCTCTCTCTCTCTCTCTCTCTCTCTCTCTCTCTCTCTCTCTCTCTCTCTCTCTCTCTTTGGGAGGGCACTCGGGAAGTCCATGTCGGGAGGGCGCGCTGGGAGAGTGTAGGGGGGGGCACATGGGGGGGGCATATGGAGGGGGCGCAAGAAGGCCGTGCATGATGGCGAGCGAAAGGGCGGGCGAATAGGGAGGGCCGCAGGAAGGTGCAGAAGTGAGAGGGTGCAGGGAGGGCATAGGGAGAGTGCACGGGGAGGGCGTGCTGAGAGGGTGTAGGTGGAGTTACAATAAAGGCTGACTTGTTGTGGTGGCCCAAACTTTTAAGGCCCAAACCTTTGTTGATGGCTAAAGTAGCATGCATTTATAAATGTGATGCTTTTATGCATGAATGGTGCCTTACTATTCATGAATGGATAGATTTCATTCCCAAAAGCAAAAGCAAAAGAAAAAGAAAAGATATATAAATGAGAATGTGGTGTTTATAGGCTTCAAATCTTGTGCATGACTAGTGCTTATTATGCATAATGGATAAATTTCATTTGAAAAGCAAAAGCAAAAGAAACATGTATATACATGCGAATGTGGTGTTTGTGCGCTTCAAATCTTTGAAGTGGTATTTGAAGCTTTTGAGTGAGCAAAGAGTCCCGTTGCAGCATATCGATCCAACGATGTTGAAAGAAAGTGATAAGGATGTTCATGTTGCTGCACATATGCCACATCTGCATCACCATCAGCAAACAAAGTTGTCCACAAAACTATTGCTGATATCAGTGGAGAGGAGATTGTGTTGCCAATTTTCTAGAGAGTATTGGTGAGTTGATAACTACCATGCGTCATCTGAAAGCCAGTTGTAATGGACAGAAATTGTGTTGGATATTTAGTTTGACAGTATGTGGTGAATTCATTCTTTCTTTTTTGAAGTTGTATCAATGTATGTGATTCAAGAACGATAAAATAGACTTTAGTTGGCATGAATATAAATCATTAGGAAAATAGAAAATGGAAAAGAGTATTTCCTATCTGCTATTTGCTAACACGCAATAAAACTTGTGTGTTTAACGGAACTGTTTTTAGGAAGAGATGAAAAACTTAGAAAGACTCAAGCAGAAGCAAATGGAACTGAATTTCAGTTGCAGTTGCATTTGCCTTTACTTTTGAAGCTGATAACAAGAACTATGCTGAGCCATGCTTGAACATCGTTCTCTTTAATTGGCATGAATATAAATCCTCAAAAAAAATAGAAAATGGAAAAGAGTATTTCCTCTCTTTTATTTGCTAACTAAAGTATGTGGTCAGTAAAACTTGTACCTTTTTTAGGAAGAGATGCAGAGCTTAGAAGAAAAGTCGGTTAGAAGAGCACTGAGCTTAATTTCAGTGGCATCGGCCTTCAATTCTAAAATCTGATAGTAGAAACTATGCTTTGCCATGCTTGAACATCGCTAATCGTTTGCCATCCTTGAACACCGTCGTGCATCATTGTAGTGATCAATCAATGATTAGTTGCTTGAAATTTCAAAAGAGGAGAGAGAGAGAGAGAGAGAGAGAGAGAGAGAGAGAGAGAGAGAATTTTGGTGGGTGTTCAGCAACTTCGTGAAACCTCAAGTCCATAAAGGTGATGAATCGAAGGAAGAGGAGTTTGATATTGAGGAAGATAAGACAATGGACAATGAGAATCTCGTCCTTAACGCTTTTGATGCAATGAGTTTAGAGATTGCAAAAAGAGATTAATGAAAGAGAGAATCTTTCATAGAAGGAAGGAAGTTTTTATTTGTTGAAACTCCACCAAGGGCATTTAACGAGGCATTAAAGAATTTGTTATGGTGCTCCAAGTTATTAAAGCTAGGATTTAAGTTCTAACATGATATGCTCTATTTGGTTGAGGGGGTATGATTCTGAAGCCTATTTCTAAAATGTTCTTATTTTGTGCCTGTTATTAGGAGGCAAAGCTTTGTCGATTTTAGGGACAAAGGTTTTGTCTATTTTTGAGGTGCAAGAGTCTTTTTGTCATTTTTAAGGTAGAAGCCTTGCAGTGTTGGGAAACCTCATTTTTCCCTCTAATTTCTTGCTTTTTTTTTTTTTAAGTTGTCGATTTTTTTTAATATTTTTGTCTTCTAGATCCTACATCTCGATTTTTTTGGCCGGCAAAACATTATACATGTACATTAAAAGTTTATCTTATTGACTCAATAAACCTAGGTAACCCAATTACAAGGATTTACCTACTTTACTACACACAAATTTCCTCCATGTAAAAATGACAAACCTAAAATTTCCTGCATTTAAAAAAGTTGGCGATTTCTTGAGAGTCAACTTTCAGTGAATTTTTTATGAAATCAATTTTTTAAGAAAGATGTCGCTTCCATTCTCAACTGTTGCCAACTCTTTGGACCACAGGTACAAGAGGTTTGCTTGTAGTCATCCTCTGCTTATTTATCGAACATGCATATGCTCCACCTAGCAGTAGTTGAAGCTTTGAATTCACCTTCATGAATTTGAGAGCTAATAACTCCCAATTTAAACAATCAGTACCAAACTAGCAACACCATGAAAGTTGAAACAAGGGCCAAGTCTAGTAGTGTCATTTAACATTCCAAGGTATAACAAAGAGTTATGATATATGCTCGTAGTAGTTACCTTGTAAATACAAGATACAATGTTCAGTTTTCAAGGGCCACTATATTTGAAAACTGAAAAAGTTGGATAATATTCAAGTATCATGAGGTTTTAGAATTAGTCCATTTAAGATTTTGAAAAAATTCACATCCAAAATGAAGTGCACAAACTTCTGAGGATTTTCCTTTTGAAAGATCAGTTTTTCATTGCTTGTGGTACAAAATCTCACCTAGGAATGTGATTGGCATAATTGGGTCTTTACCTAGCATAAACAACGTAAACCTTTTTCGGTTGTTAGGATTCTTGTGGGCGTAATGCTTCTTGGTTTCCAATGGAAGGCTCGAACTTGAGACCAAAGAAACTTTGGATGTCAAGCGTTAACCAATTGAGCCAACTCCCTTGACCAAAATTGACACTAAATCTATCGCTTGATTTGATGCCCAATGAGTTGTAGCCATGGCTTCCCATACAAAAGTTGATTAACATAAAAATATATATATATAAGGACATGATATCACAAGATTTTTTATTTTGAAAATTCTGTGTGTAGATTGCGCAGTAGATGGGCAAAACGATTGATTACCACAAAAGCCTACTTTTTCATCGAAAGTTTACATTGAAGAAATTTGTGTATGTTTAACTTCTTATTTCATCCATCTTCCCATAGCTTGATTGTCTCATTAGCAAAGTATCAAATATGTTCGAAGCTCATGTATTGTATTTTGTTTTGTTTTCCTTGAGGTTGACAATTGTGCTTATTACGCTTTTTGTGAAACATAAAACAGATCAATAATTTTTCATTAATAATAGTTGATCATTATCTAATTATAAATTTGTGATTGTGTTTTCTATTGTAGGACATATAGAAAATGTCTTCCATATTGGATAAAGAAATGGTCGACTTTTCATATATGCGTCCTGATGAAGACTACTTAATTGATGGTTTGAAACCTGAAACATCAAATACTAAGAAACAAATATTTTGAGATATTGATCATGAATATTGTGAATACTGATAGTGAATATTGTGAACATTGTGAATACCGATCGTAAATATTGATTTAAAATTATGAATACTGAACAGAATATTATGAGATATTGATTGTGAATATTGTGAATACGAATCGTGAATATTGATCGTGAATACTAATTGTAAATACTCCTGAATACTAAAATACCTTAGAAAGTAACCTTGATTATTTAGGAGACTCCTTAATATAGATTATGAATTTTGAAATGTAATTTTTCAAAAATATAGATTGTGATTGTTATTTTTGATTACTTGTGCTAAAATTGTTTTGTAAATTTGAATGATGACATTGATCTGGTAAGTGACAACAAGAAATCTTTTAATACCACAATTCGAAAAAACTTGAAAAGGTTTTCTTCCTCAATAAGTTCAAAGCCCAAGAATAAGTTTTAAAAAAGGTGTGATGAAAGTAACAAGCTGAGTTTGGTACAATCTAAAGCCTCCTTCCAAACAATTGACAATAGTGAATAAATAAGAAAAGAAACTGGTCCAACACTATATGACATCCCAATACTAGAGGTGGTTTATTTGTGGGTCAAATTTGGACAAAATATGGGAATTGGAACAATACAACTACATACGAAAAATATTTAAAATATGATTTGACTAACAAAAGCGGTGACAGCACAATCACACTCTTTATTGATGAAAATCATTTTCACAAGTACATACTTGGAAATTTTTTATTGTATTTTAATTAGAGATTTTGCGGTGGTTGAGAAAAATTCAAAGGGTGAATGAGGAAGCTCAAATTACACTCTCATTTACAACCATCTACCACAATTACAAAACTACCACAATTCAGCACTTGTTTGAAAGTTTTTCTCGAGATTAGTCTTCAAAAGTTATATGAAAATTGTGAAAAAAATCATACAACAAAATCTTGGAAGAAACAAGCCCACATTGCTAGCAACATTAGCTATTATCGTGATTGAAGTTGGACCACGTTATTCAAATCGGGACATACTAATCGTTGCAGTTGGATCTGACAAGAAAAATAAAATTGGTGTAATCATGTTTTGATACTTTACTAGAGTGCTATTTCAAATATCTCACATACACTTCATAACAAAGAACCATGTATTTTGTTTTTTTTTCTCTCGGATAATGTTTTGGTCATCTCGTAGAGTTGATTACACAAAGATTGTTGATGCATTTCGTGAGAAGGAAAAACAATTTATTGCTTTAAATATTTGGGCATTTGGAAAAGGCCAAGTCCACCACAATTGTGCAGGTTGTTAGACCAAACAGTCATTTGCGAAGTTTCAAAAGGACCGATCACTAAAAAATTGGAAAAAGTCTTCGAAGCATATGCTAGGACAAAGGCAATTGGCAATGAGATGATTTTTTTTTAAAAAAATTAATTTTCTAGTAACATTAATGTCTGGATTGAACTTTCAGGTTGAAGGAACATTGATTGGAATCAATCAAAGTTTATACGAGATCTCGTGCTCTATATGAAAAATTTTGAACTTTGTAAACAAAGAAAACTCAACATAATGTTGCCTCTGAAAAAAGAAACAACCGCTACAAAAGTTGGAAGTTTACAAGCAAAGGTTGTCAAATTGGATGGGTCTTCAATTGAAGTCATTCTAAAGGATACGTGGGTTGATTCAATTTTGGAACTAGGAACACCAATTGTATATTATGCAGGTGAATGTGAAAGAAAAATTTTGCACAAATGCTAGTGGCATGATTGTTGGTTTTGATAGATTAAAGACGATATCGAAATAGAAGAGACAATATCAATTAGTTCTAGTAGATCAAAGTAGATACCAAAATAGACAAGGTTATTGTTATGGTCACTTCAATTTTTAGCATTTTGTTACTTCTTCTTAGCTTGACAAGAATAGAATTTTATGTTTTGCATCTACAATGAGCAAAGATTAGTACACAAGGTTATGGACGAAGAGACTATATGGATCCATAATTTTATTTATGACTCATCAAGTCAACTATGACATTCTAAATGTCTTTTCATTTCTATTGAATCGTCACATTCCAACGAACAAGCTTTGATCAAATGTCACGCAATGGCTTTTTGTAAGTTTAAGAGAAAATGACCATGATGCCATGATTTGGATAGAACACTACAATAATGATCCAATTTTCAAAATTGAATACATGCAAATCACAACTTTTGATACATACTTCAATCTTCTTAACAACAATGACAATCAATCCCAATACAATGTGATACCTTTTGTTTGTTTTGGTTTTCCCAATGCATGAACTACAAAGTAGTAGTATATCATTGTCACTGATTCAAAAACAAGACTTCAAGAAATTGTGACATGTGTCAATCCAATTGAAACAATGAAAATCAGTATTATACAAATGAATATGGTCGACAATTTTGAAATATATCCTTGGAAAGACCAAACAATCACGATAGAAGCACATATCTCATCGAACAACAACAAAAAAAAAAAAAAAAAAAGCGATACATACAGATGGACGAAGGGAAATGATTGGACAAAATCTATACTAACCAATTACTCAATTTCACTACTTGCCACAACTATCGATTGTTAACAAGTTTAAACAATTGTCGAAAAAACAACTGTCGATTATTAACAAGTTTAAACAACTATTGATTGTTAACAAGTTTAAACAACTCCAACAAAGAATCACAAGTATCAAACAACAACAATTTCACTACTTGCCACAACTGTCGATTGTTAAGAAGTTTAAGCAACTGTCGATTGTTAATAAGTTTAAACAACTCCAACAAGAATCACAAGTATCAACCAACAACATCATTTATTACTTGAGAGAGTACATAAGAACAAACGAACATCATCAAGTATCAAACCAATCAAGAAACACAATAATGTATCCATTGAACAATTTCAATGAGCAAGAAATCTTACATTACGAACAAATCCTCTCAAACAAAATCACTACAACCATGTTGAACAAAAAAGATACAATCATCAACAAATCTTATCAATTTGTTGTAACTTTTAAATGTCTATTGAAAACTACCAACAAACTAATATCAAAATTTTAATTATACAATACAAACTTATGAAGATCATGCACATATTTCAAAATCAAAATATAAATACATTGTACAAACTAATTATTCTCAATTTATGAAATGGCAACGCCTTTGTGGTACAATGCCACATCATTCTTGTTTATTTATAGAGTCTTGTAGGCCCAACTTGCAACCTTCTGAATTTGGTTTCCATTTGCCACATGATAATCTTAGCCACCTATTACATCAATGGTCTACATGAAACTACTCAATAATTAACCAATAGAAATGCATTGTACTTTGACTAAATGATAAAATGATTTAGTTATTTTTCAAATGTAAATTTTATCAACAAGAGATACCCTCATCAACTTGATCGATTATAAACCATTAATCAAATTGAAAGACTATTTTATGTCTTTTTTGATCAATTTTGTTACGGCCATATTCAGCTAAGGACATGGAATAGTCCAAATATGGTAGACCGGCCCTCTAGTGTTCGAGATTATTGGTCACGCTTTCCATGTTGAGGCCTGTTGGTGACTAATGACCTTAAGAGGACCCAGACACTCTAATTGAGACATATAGAGTAGTGCATGTACATGTGACGATTATAGGCAGGAGGAATGCATGAAGAGTTGTGATTTTATTATAGTTGACCTATATAGGGATTGCATGGGGTCATGCACAGAATCCTACTCTCTATATATTGAGGTAAAATTTATCCCATTGAAGACTTTGGTCTAGGTTACCTATAGAGCTCTTCTCCTCTTGCTATTACATGGCTTGGGGATAAATCCAGGAGGATTCTCCAGGAGGGATCTAGGATTTGTTGGGTGGTTTTGCTCCATAGTCTCTCTTGTGTTTTCTTATCCTCATCTTAGGGGTTGTCCCTAGTGGTCTTTACAAATTTCATGAAACATTTTTGTTGAGTTATAGAGCTTTATTGAAATTAACATGAGGGAATAATTCTCGATGACCCTAGATCAATGATCAATAAACGTGCAGGAAGAATCATGAAATAGAAATTAGTCATTCACCAAGGAGACAATTGTGGGCTTAATTTCCAACAGTCCTCCTTAAGGTCATGATTGGTGCCTTGGTATCTTCGTCAAGTTCAGCATGTTGAAAAACTTCTGATGCTTGATCTTGGGAAGCGCTTTGGTGAAAATGTTTGCGACCATTTCTGTTGTGGAGCAGTATTGAAGGATCACTTGCCCTGAGAAAACTTTCTCTCGAATGAAATGATACTAGATTTCTATGTGCTTGGATTTGCCATGAAATCTAGGATTCAATGACAGTGAAATACAGCCCAAGTTGTAACACAGAATGGTGGTAGCATTGAACTGAGTGTGATGTAAGTCGTGAAGTAAAAACCTAATCCATACAGCTTCTTTTGAAGCTTGATTTTGCAATGTACTCTGCCTCGGTCCCCCTGCTAGATAAAAACAGATACTGGAGGTAGATTTTTTGGTAGGGACTATTTCTCCCCAATTTGGCATTAGACCACAAAGATCGCTATGTATAAGATCCAATACATGCTTTGTTATAATGGAATGAAATTTGGGAAACTTGCTTCTAGAGTGTTTGCCATAGACACATGATTCACAAACAAAATATTTCCTATCTAATGAAAAAGGTAATTACAATCCATCAACTAAGTTATTACAATGCATATAAAAACGTGATCTTGTATTCACATGTCCAAATCGACTATGCCACAGAATAGCATTATCGTTTACATTTTCATGAGAGATACTAGCTAATGCAACTGAATTAGAGAGTACGTAAAGATTTTCGACTCTAGTGCATGTAGTCAGAGTACTATCTTCCTCGAATATTGTACACTACGCAGATGAGAAAGTAACAATGTAGCCCTCATCAGTTATCTTAGAGACTAATAACAGGTTCTTTGATAACTGAAAAACGTGAAGGACATTGGGAACACAAATAGATAGATCGTTATCCCTTTGCCTTCCACGTGTATGGTGCTTGAATCTCCGAGGTAGATGAATTGATCTCTGTTGTAAGTTGCATACTTGGTAAGCCATTCCTTGCGAGAGGTCATGTATTGGGTAGCACCACTGTCTAGGTACCAGCTATCATAGTCTTCGTTGTTGTTGTTGTAAGCTATTAACAAATGTGTATCTTGCTCCTTGAATTCCGTCGTGTTGGAGGAGCTTGGCTGCTGCTGTTGTTGCTTCTTCGCCTCGTTGTAGATCCGGATACGACACTCCTTGATGTTGTGATTGGCTCTCTTGCAATATTTGCAGAAAAGCTTCTTTCATGATCCACTATTCTCACCTTGAGTATGAGGCTTCTGTTGTCTTTGCAAAAGTGCCTTCTCGAGTGTCAAAATATTGAAAAATCTATCTAATGTTGTGAGTAGGGGCTGCTGCACTTGATTCTTGCCCTTGGAGTAGTCTTTCTTCTTGGTGTATAGAGCCATGGATTTGTCTTTGATAGACAGGCTGCTAGTCTTTCTCCACATTTCTTCTTGAAGTAGGTGACCAATCACCTTTTGAAGAGTGAGGTTGGGTTGTGTGGAGATCATCACCACAAAGTGCTCATATGACTTTGTAAGCGAAGAAAGCAAGGGCCTGACGGCATCATCATCTTGAATAGAACATCCTATAGTTGATCCAATAAAGACTTAAAGTTGTTGATGTGAGAAGAAATGGCAGTAGAATCAGACATGCTAAGAGTAAAGAACTTCTTTCTAAGTTGTAATCTAGTGGTTACATCATGAGTCTCGTAGAGATTTGATAGCAAATCTAATGCATGCTTAGAGTTTTGCATTTGGTAACATGGATATTTGGGAGTTGGCCAGATTGAGTGTGATACATGCTAAGGCCTTCTGATCTTTGATCTTCCATGCCTTTGCTTTATCACCATCTTATGGTTTCAGGTCAGCACCTTCTACTACATCCCAAAGATCTCTTCTATCAACTTCATTTGAAGTTTTAACTTCCAGATTTAGAAGTTAGAACCATTCAACTTGTCAATGAGTCTATCTTCGTTGGATGATGAAGAAAAAGAGCTACCTATATGGGACATACTAGCAGTAATACAAATAGAACACACCTAATCTCTCGGTTTATATGAGCTACGCTCTGATACTAATAACAGGTTCTTTGATAGTTGAGTAACGTGAAGGAATTTGGAAACACAAATAGATAGATCGTTGTTGAATGTGATCTTGACTATCCCTTTGCCTTCCACGTGTATGGTGCTTGAATCTCCGAGGTAGATGAATTGTTCTCTGTTGTAATTTGCGTACTCGGTAAACCATTCCTTGCGAGAGGTCATGTATTGGGTAGTGCCATTGTCCAGGTACCAGCTATCATAGTCTTTGTTGTTGTTGTTGTAAGCTATTAACAAATGTGTATCTTGCTCCTTGAATTTTGCCATGTTGGAGGAGTCTGGCTGTTGTTGTTGTCGCTTCTTCACCTCGTTGTAGATCCAGATATGACACTCCTTGATGTCTGATTGGCTCTCTTGCAATATCTGTAGAAAAGCTTCTTTCGTGATCTACTATTCTCACCTTGAGGTGAGGCTTAGCGTAGGAAATAAAGGTGGATTCATGGGAGAAGAGCCCAAGGTTAGTTCTGAGGCAAGAAAGGCTAAGGGAGTAGATGGAATTCATTATGTGTTCCCAGGTGACAAGACCCTAACGGGTGAGATTACGACATAATCTACTTTCAATTAGAGCAAGAGGTTTAGAATTGATGGTGATCGCTTTAGAAAACCATAGAGGTTCCAAAGTGGAGATATCGTTGCCACACATGTCCAAAAAGTACGTTTATGCATGGAGGGAAGAACTCTTTAAATAGATTTGAATAGAACAGGGAGAGAAATGGAGAAGAAGAAAGACAAACAGTTGAACTCAAAGAAGTAGGAGTAACAGGCGCTATCATGAGACGAATGAAGGGGGAGAAGGATAGACGTCATCATAAGGGTCCAAGGTGGCGGACAAGAATAATTGGAATGAATTCGTCTGTAAAGAAGAGAAAGAGAAGTAATGGAGAGATTGAGAAAACCAAAACCCCCAAGCTGATGGGGCAAGGGAGATAGAAGAACACGAACGGAGAAGAGAGCAAGAATATTGTGGGACAGCTCTCCTGTTACAATTAGCTGCTAGATGCAAAATCAATCTAATAGAAAGCTTATGCTAAGTATAATCACAGCTTTAAGTGTTCTCATTGCCTAACAAGATCTTAAAAATCATTTTGTACTCACAAAAACGAGAGCACAGTCCACTGAAGAGATTAGAAATGGTTTGTGTGTGGTATTACTGAAAAATGGATTTAATGTGAAGTTTGGTTCTAAAATAGACGGAAAGAGCAGTATGATATCATGAGTTCCTCAGGCATCAAAGACAGCCATCATCTGATCAGAAACTAAGGAGTGGTAGACGTCTGTGTTCTAATCGGAGTGAGCAAACAAGCGCAATCAAACAGCAATAAAGTGCATTAAATCACAACAAGCATTCATCTACGTTATAAACAGATAGAAAAGCATGCTGCTGCTATATTATATTGAAGCACAATAAAATAGCAGTTACAAACAAAATGATGGCGTAATTGGGAGGCTCAAATAAAACGTCTCATGGACGGATCATTTCAAGTAATTTGTGCTGGGATGATCTATTTATAGATTGCATCCATGTATTAACTACATTAAATGTTTGTCACCTAAATAGGTAAGTCATCGTACTTGGAAGTATATGGCTCTTGTGACACTATACATAGTGTATACTATCAATGAATTAGGAATGTTAACGGGGATGAGGACGTCGAAAATTCTCTCACTTTGCATTTTACGTGAAGTGGTTTTCTCTCACTTCACAAATTTCGGGAACTGGCTAGGAACGTCCTTCATTCGAAATAGATGACCTTTGCTTTTTCTCTCTCTTCATGTTTTTTGTGAAAAAGCCAAAGGTGCCCTAAAACAGTTCAAGTCTTGAAGTAGATGACCTTCGAAAATTTTCTCTCTCTTCGCGAACATTTCACAAAAAAGCCAAAAGTGCCCCAAAATGGTTGAACTTTGAACTGTGCTTCAGTGTCGCATTTTGGAAAAATGCAAAAACGCAAAACTGTCGCAAAATAGTTTAAACTATTGAACTATGCTAGTTTCGCATTTCGAGAAAATGCGAAAAAGCCGACACTGTGGCCAACATAGTTCATTTCTGCAAACTGTCGTGACTCTTAGAGTATTTTTGCTGACTGTCGCGAAAGTAATGTATTTCTGCAGACTTGTTCTAAATATTAATTTCGTGGAAGTCCTTGAAGATGGCCAAGTCTTCAATGACTTCAAATTATTGGACTTAACATCTGAACTTAAAATTATGATAGGATTGGTTACTCTTTGCTGGAGATCAGCCGGAAGCCCGTTGTAGATGTTCTTCAAATACATTTGTTGTCTAAGTTTGTGATTCCTGCAGGTATCAGATGAGCAGACGTAGAACCAAAGTTGGTTTCACCTGACCCTAGATCAATGATCAATAAACGTGCAAGAAGAATCAATAGTAGTCATTCCCCCTGGAGACAACTATGGGCTTAATTTCCAACACAAGCTTCTTAGAATTAGTACAAATATCCCAATTTAGGAGACTAGGGTTATTATTCCAGAGGAATTTTCGGAAGGATTTAACAAGAGAGAGAGAGAGAGAGAGAGAGAGAGAGAGAGAGAGAGAGAGAGAGAGAGAGAGAGAGAGAGAGAGAGAGAGAGAGAGAGAGAGAGAGAGAGAGAGAGAGAGAGAGAGAGAGAGAGAGAGAGAGAGAGAGAGAGAGAGAGAGAGAGAGAGAGAGAGAGAGAGAGAGAGAGAGAGAGAGAGAGAGAGAGAGAGAGAGAGAGAGTAAGAAGGGGGGAGAAACCAAATGAAGAGAAAGTGAGTGAAGTAGATAGAGATAATGTGTTTGAAAACAATATCAGAAGAATCCCAAAGAAGCATTTTATTATTGATTCTCTCTTGGCATGATCCAATTGAAATGGTCCCTATTAGAGAGGGAAGCATCAAGAGGAAAACCAAGATAACTAAAAATAGTGCCATGAAGAAGGATGCTAAGTCCAAGATTCCAGCACCATTCAAGTGGGGCATCATGAGAAAGGACAATAATATCAAATTTTTTATATTTGATCAAAGAGTAGAAATTTTTTCGCAAAATCGATTTAGCTTGAGGAGGAGGAGGGAGGTAAAATGTTGGTGGAGCTCAATAATACATGGCAGATCATCAGCAAAAAGTTGAGGGCCAAAAAGGACATTTCAAAAAGTGAAAGGTCCATAGGAAAGAGAGGAATCTAATTTGAGGATATGGTAAATGATGGGTTCTATAATAATAACAAAGATAGGGGAGAGGGGACAACCTAGTTTGATACCACAGAAAATAGAGAAAGAAGGAGATAGGGCTCCCTAGAAGATAATGAAAGAAGATGTAGGATCAAAGAGGGCCTGGATGAGCTTGATGAGGTAATCGGATAGGCCGAACGAAGAACAACATGCAAAAAGGTAAATCCAACTAATATGATCAAAAATTTTGTCAAAGTCGATCTTGAGGAGGAGGGCTAGATAATTAAAATATAGGGAAGAGTCGATGGTTGACCATACGTTAAGGATGTTCTCAAAGAGAGACCTTCCTTTCATAAAACTAGCCTGACTTTTGGAGAAATGGGAGGGGAGAATAGGAGCAATCCTCCTAGCAATAGCTTTAGCCATGAGCTTGTAGGAGATGTTCAGCATGGTAAACAATAGTCAGGAATTATAGAGGGAGAATCAACTTTGGAGATGAGTTTGATCAGACCTTGGAAGAAGGTAGTAGGGAATGACCCATAAAAAGAGCGTTGCTGATGGCCAGAAGAAGGAAAGGACTGACAATAGTCTAGTGAACAAGAAAAAATTAGGTGTTAAACCATTGGAGCTAGGAGTTTTATCTATGTTTATAAATTTAAGGGCAAAGTGAAGTTCTTCTATAGAAAAAAAGGAGGAGAGAGAAATAGAGTCAACAGGAGAGAAGAAGGAACAGTACTCTATATTATCTAAGGGATAATGGACAAGCAGAATCGTCTAATAAGATTATTTGCAGTATTATGACAAAGATAGTGGAAGCAAGTCATTCTGATTGGGAACATAAACTAAATGCAACATTATGAATATTTAGAACAACTTATAAAGTGAGTACAAATCAAACGCCATTTTCACTTGCATATGGCTAGGATGCAGTTATGCCAATAGAATTTTTAGTTCCATCATTACACATAGCATCAACAGTATGCTTGGATGATGCTAAATTACTACAACTCCATCATGAGGCTTTGCATAAGTTATTTGAAACCAAATTGATAGCAGTTCATGCACTGCAGCGAAAAAACTCGTCGCAAGGCATGGCAAGAAGGATCTGAAGGAAGGAGATCTTGTCTTAATGTACAAAATAAAATTGATCAAGGAAAAGTTGAAATTTACAAGTGAAGGACCATATAAAGTCAAAGACATATTATCTTACGGAGTAGTAGTCTTGGAACACTTGGATGGTAAAAGATTTGACACTTCTGTGAATGTCAACCGATTACAAATTTTGGCAGCTTGAACCCCCAGCTTGATCAAAGATCTGATCATTTTTACTATAAGTGTTTTACAGTTTTGTCGTTTTGATTTGTTATTTTATCTTTTTTTGAAAAAGACAATTTAAAAAAAAAATGAGCAAAAGTCAAGAAAGCAGATCAGAAGAAAGAGCAAGTATTTTTCGAGCTCAATTTTTTATTAAAAATGACTAAAAATTACTATTTTGGTCATTGTCTTCATTTAAACAGTCATATGAACCTTCGTCGAGTTGCCAGTTTATACATCTAGCTCAGTTCTACCTATATTGAGTTGGGCGAAGGTTGGTATGCAAAGAAAGTATATGTTTTGTAGCTAGGCCAGAGTTCAGAGCTATGCTACTTTTTAGAACCTTCGCCGAGCATCTTGCACTCATTATGAACCTTTGTCAACCTGATAGATGGATTTAGAACACCAAAGTTGTTGGATTTATTTCTCTACTCTCCTAAATCCCATATTAATCTTGTTTCATTCACATTGTTGTAGTACTTTTACGCGCATTGTCGCACAGTCTGCAGAAATATCTTAATATTGGAGACATGCTTGAAAGATTCATCCAACTTGTCAACTTGTTGAGCTATCAACTCTCTTGACTAGTCGACTTGTCTAACTTATCGAGAGGTCTAACTTGTCGACTCACCGGCGGACTATCGTCAAAGACCATACTGTCCCGACTTAACACAGACACTATAGATGTTTTCATGCATCGATTCTTTCTTTCAGACTGATTCTTAGTAATAAGCTCATAGCTTTTACAGAGCGGCATTAGCTTCCTAAGCATGCGGTTTCATCCGGTATTGTCTTGTGCTCATAGCATCAATCTGGCATGTGTTTCCATACATTAATTTGAATCAATCTTTGTCTTTTATTATGTTCAGAGTTCTTGTCAAAAGTGTATTTGTTGCTACTTTGTCTTTTTGTCTGACTCTCTTACCATTTTGTTTGATTATTTGCTC
This sequence comes from Diphasiastrum complanatum, assembly GCA_029204225.1. Classification (NCBI taxonomy): domain Eukaryota; kingdom Viridiplantae; phylum Streptophyta; class Lycopodiopsida; order Lycopodiales; family Lycopodiaceae; genus Diphasiastrum; species Diphasiastrum complanatum. Next base: position 25,817 of record MU835033.1, on the reverse strand, counting down.
TTCTGTTTCTGTAAACAACTGCGCAAATTAAGCTCTGCTGTTGTTTTCACCTACTACTATTGTAGTGCACGCACCGAGGATTCATTTCCCTTTATTGCTATTATAGCCTGAGGAACCAGCCTCACAACCAGTCAAGAGGACATACTCAACCTGTCCAAACCAACTGAATCAATTAAAGCGAGGACAATACCGAGTATTTGTACCCACGATCCATCTTGATTGTTTCTAGCAAAGTGTTCTTTTCCCATATCTGATTCCTTTATCTGATACTCATATTGTATCAGACATGGTTTTATATCAGAGCTATTTTTATAGCTTGATAAGCTTCCCATAGAATCTGATTCTATCAATAGATAGAATAATTGTTTTCTTGTTATGTAGATTTTCATTCTTAAGTCACTGATAGTAACACTATCACGTAGACTAACATCCACATGGATACCCAAGGGAAAGCTAGTCCCATCAAGGACACGCTTGATGGATCTGATTAACATGTGTGGAAATTTAAGATGAAAATTGTGCTAATGGCTAAGGAATGTCCAAGTGTTTAATGTCCCCTGGTACCAGCCCCTTTGTGGGTAAGGGGGAGCACTTGGATTTGTGGGCGACTAGGCATCCAGGGACATGATCCCAAAATGCAGCTCACGGATGGGACAAAAGGCTCCATGATTTTAGTGCCTCTGAACTAGAAAGGTTAAGTTGTATCCATTGAAGGCCCACCGAATTCCAACATGGTATCAGAGAAATTTTTTGTAGCCTGATAAATTTCCACAGATGTTAATTGGCTCCATCAAGCTTGTCCATGACAGGACTGGCTTTCCCTTGATAATCCAAATTAGTCTAGGTGATAGGAATAACTATCAGTGACTTAAGTATGAAAATCTGGTGCGACAACACAAATAAAATACAGCAGCTTGAATGGAGATAGATTGAAATAGGATTTAGGAGAGTAGAGGAGATAAATCCAACACCCCTCTTAATCTGGATCCATGAATGCCTTGATCTTCAAACTAAGCAATGCACAAAACTTGTTGTGTGCATTAACACTTAATGCCTTTGTGAATATTTTTGCAACATGTCCTGTGTTCTACAGTACGTTAAGTTTACCTCCTTGTTGAGAACCTTGCCCCTGATGTAATGATATCTGATCTCAATGTGCTTACTCCTAGAGTGAAATCTAGCGTTGGTCGATAAGGCAATAGCACTTTGAGTATCACAGAATATAATTGTGGTACTGTACTGATACAAAGTAATGTCTAACAGTAAATTTCTCAACCAAAACCCTTCTTTAATAGATTGAGAGACAGCAATGTATTCTGCTTTTGTAGAAGAGAGAGCGATAGAGGTCTTCTTATAGCTGTTCCATGAGATAGGACCGTTGTTGAAGAAGAACGTAAATCCAGATGTGGACTTACAATTGTCTACATCTCCTCTCCAACTTGCATCAAAATATCCACTGAGCTGATGAAGATTGTCATTGCTGACTTCTCCATAGCAGATGCACTGGTCCATGGTAGCTCGAATATACTTCATGACTCTCATAAGAGCCTTCCAATGGGTAATGCCAAGATTATGTAAAACACCTGATCAGACAGATCTTGATTCTACTAACAAAATGCGCAGTTTACTTGACAAAGGATGAGAAACGAATGCAAACTCGAAATATTTCTATTCGTGATCAATCTCGAAGGATTCGCGAAATTTATCTTGCTTAAAACTCAAAAGATTTGCAAAAGATTCACGAAACAATTTCTTAAAGTTCGTGGTTTCTTGTTGAAGCTCAAAAGATTAGTGAATAGAATCTTGTCGTGAAATATTATTTTATTGTTCAAAGCTCACATGTCGCGAAATTGTTGCGAACAATTCGCGAAATATTCTAGATTCTTCTTCAAGCTCAAAGATTGTCATCTGTCGCAAATAATTCACAAAACATGTAGCTGTAACGAAAAGACATATTGTCGCAAAATATTTGCAAACAAAAATTATTCGACTCTGGAAATATCAACCGTCGTAAACGGTTAGGTCTGTTGTTATAGAATTAAATGGCCAAAAGACCTGTCCTGTAGCAATATAAATACATGTGCACTACTCGTTGTAAAACACTCACACACACTCTCACATTGAAGAGACTCTTAGACTTATTCAATTAGAGACACAACAGCGAGATAAGACAACAAGAGATGTATACTGATTCAGATTTAGAATTATAAATTCATTTTTGATCAATAGTTTTCTGTTTGTTTAAAATTGTCTTAAGTTGTCTCTTATTTCGCATATTATTTTCACACGCAAATTCAATCAAGGTAAATACTGTTCTATTAGTACATAGATCAGAAACAAACTCGATTGAAGACACTGTTATTGGTTTGATTTATTCAAACTTTCATCGTGTTCCTTGTGGAAGAATTATTACTATTTCTCCTAAAGTGGTATCCGAGCATACAGGATAAGAGTTGATACTATGGTATCAAAGTGTACAAGATTAGAACTGATATAGTGGTATCAAAGCTTCTGGAACTGATACAGTGGTATCAGAGCAAGTCAGAGTCGATACAGTGGTATCTTCACATCCCTCTCAACATTCTTCATACATCCATCAGCTTGTAATCAGATCATGTTCTTGGAAGACCAATTAACTTACCTATAGTGGGACGCCAAAGACCTGACCACATTCGTATGAAAGATTAAAGATTTGTTTATTTCTTTGTAGAATTATGGCACGGAAAATACAACTTAAGAAAAAACAACTTAGTTATTTTCTTCGAGCCCTATCCAGGTCATTCCACACAACTCGAACCTTATTGGCGAAAGATGTGACAATGACACTTCAAAAGGCAAAAGATGGAGTTAAAGAGGAAGTAGAAGTTCGTGAACACTATGATGACAATGGTGATTCCAAAAATGCTCTATTTCTTAGAAGAATAAATCTTCTAAAAAATCTAAGTTTAAAAGGGAGTCATCTAAAAAGAATGAGTCTAAGACAAATGATCAACAATCAGGAAAACAATAGAAAAATTCTGGTGATAAGAAGATCTGCAAAAGATCAAGTCACACAGAAAAAAAAAGTATTGGTTAAATCCAAATATTGAATGCATTCGTTGTCAATCGTAGACTGCTATCAGAATCCCAGAAACAAAAAGGAGTAGAATCGAAGCGAACCTTCATATTCAAACTATGTTAAAGACAAAGCAGAATGCTTTAGAGCAGCAGGAGACAGGACAACAAGGAACTCATCAGCTTATGTTAGTGCTGATCAATGTTGTTCAACAGATTCTAAAATTCGAGAAGTAGTACTTGATTCGGGAGCCGCCTCACATTTTGTTTCCTCAAATCAAATATTGTCTAAGATTATGGCTGGACACAAATCAAGGTGACAAGAAACTGGAGGAAGTTCTCTATGTCCCTACTCTTGACAAAGATCTTCTATCTATAGCAAAGATAGTCGATACAGGCTTGTCACAAAGAACAAGGTTTTTTGGTAGGATAAGGGTTACATTCATTGAGTCCATGTACCCGAAACTGGCAGAATAAAAATTGTTCGAGATGTCAAATTTGATGAGTTGAAATACATAGCAGATAGTGATCTAGTCAACTATGAAATTCTCAAAAACTATTATGAGCTACCAACAACGACACAAATAAAACAAGCACATGATGAATGAGAATTACCAAATTCAGAGAGAGTTCAAGATCGAGTACTTGACAGACTCGAATCACCAGCTCGAATTCCAACAGACAATGTCGAATCAGAATCGAACTCAAAACCTACAGAATCAAAATCAAAACCACCTGTGAGAAGATCTGACAGACAACAAAAACCACTAGAAAAATATGGTCAAGATGTTTTTAATCATAGCCATTGAATTTTGTGGTTTCTTTGACGAACCTCAAACATTTGAGAAGGCTATTGATGGACCAGATAAAGGTTTCTCTCGACACGCTAATCCAACTAGTTGCCATCCCATCGCAGACCTTGAAACTGTGATCACCAAAGTGGCAATCCTCACTTTGTACTTTTGGCTTTTCCACACTTCATGGCCACTCGCACAATCTTCAATCTGCATGAGAATTTCTTTGTTTATGGACAATTGTCGTTTCGTGCTCATCCTTTCTAATCCATTCAGCTCTCTTTGGGTCTCCCTCTGGAGGCTGTTCTTCTATGAGTTCGTTCACTGACCAGATCCCTTCACCCTTCAGAAGCATTTTGATTTTGAGCTTGGCATATTTGATAGTTCACGCCATCAAGATTGATTGCTATTTTTGTCTGGATCGTTGTAGCCATATTGTATTGCCTAGACAATCCACTCTGATACCATGTAGATTTTTAGAGTATTTGGGGATAGTCATTCTTGTTTGATCCTCTGTGTGCTGCCTTTCAGACTAGCTTGTGGAATTTGTAGGATCCCAAGCAAATGACTACAGATCACAGACTACCAAGCATTTGATGAGACAAAACGACGCGAACAATGAGAGATGGAATAGAAGAGAGCATTTGTATTTGTATTTTGTTTTGAGTGAGTCAATCAGTGTCTCGCACATTGGTGGCCTATTGCTCCCCTTACAAGAATTTTGATATGTTCTGCTCGTTGGCAGACTTTCATGCATAGCTGATAATGCTAACAATGTGTTTGCACTGCTCATGACTACTTCTTACTCTTGATCTCTCTTTCAAATCATATGTCTCTTCCTCTCTCTCACATCTCTCTTTTATTCATTCATTCTATCCTTTACTTATCCCATCTGGGAAATTACAAGATTATTTAGCAACAGTATACAAGACAGGTCTAATGCAAAACTATTGGTTAGCTACTCTCTGATGACATTGCCTTTGGTGGCTGAGCATGATAGTACAATACTCCATGCTCGTCGAGCTGCCAGCTGCTTGCTCAACTTGTTTGTCTTCGGTTCGTCGTCTTCATCTTTCAGGATGTATTCGTCCTTCGGGACATGTTCGTCCTTCGGTTCATATTCGACTTTCAGGATTTCTTCGTCCTTCGGGATATATTCGACCTTTGGGATCTCTTCATCCTTTGAGATATGTTCGTCAAGGTTGCAAGAGTTCACCATTTCATACAATAGGCATATGAACCACCATTTCCATCAAGAAAGGTCTCAAAGAGAAGCTCCAAAATATCCTAAAATTCAAAATAAATGAACAATACCCCCCAAATTTAGCATGACCTCAACTAGTCATAGTAGTCATTTGTGTTTCTAGTATAATTTTGGGGCCTTATCTAGCTAAATTGGGCCTTAGAACCATTATTACAATGTCGTTATTCACAATGATAGTGAGGTTGCTCAAGCCACTTTATTACAATCCTATTGACTAATTCCAGTCTAATTTAGCTCTTCTTGTGCTTGCATCCGATTTTGATGCCTTGTGCATTGCTCCTTGATGTAGGATCACAATATCCTTTTGTGATTCCAAAGCGTTGATTAAAGCAATGATTTCATCCAAGTTATCTAATTGAGCATTGGAGTTTCGTCTTGTCGAATCATTCTGAGCAAGATTGGTAGCGTTATCTCGCTGAAGATGGATGGCCATGGATCCATTGATATCCTTTATGAGTGAAGCAATTAGTATAGCTCCTGATATATCAAAATACTAATGCTCCAAATTAAATGATTCATTGTCCAAATTTGGCCACATTCTAGTTGTTTCCAATTCATCATTCTGTTCCAAGAGAGTGTCGGTATGTTGGAGTATGAACACCTCATATTCGCTCACTTGTAAGCAATGATGATCCTCAGTTTGATCTCCAAAGATAAATTTGTCAAATATACAATGTTGTAAGCAGTGATTATCTTCAGTTCGATCTCAAAAGATAAACTTGTCATATATACAATGATAGGCAATAATAATATTAATCTCAAAAGCTCTCGAATCAACAATATTGGAAGATAAGTCGAAATTCATTTGTTGTTGATGTTGAGACATGATTGGATGTTCAAGAGACATATTCTGCAATTCCTTGATTCCTTTCAATCCTTCATCCATTGAAGAATTTCTCTCTGAAATACTCTCGTTCAAATCAGCACCTTGATGAGCTTGGAATTGACATATTGATAGTTCTGGAGAGTTTTGCTGATGGAGAGTTGAACACACTGGTGTAGGAATTTCTTCCTGCTGAGACTCCAATTTAATCCGTAGTTGCATCTTTTGTTGTCTTATCCTTAGATCTTGAATGAATGTCTTTTGCATTACATCTGTCAAAGTTGGATTTGCTCGAAGTACTTTACCCAAATGTTGATGAATTTGATCTCAAAGACCACATAGATAGTGTGTTGGATAGATAATTTTTCATGAAGACACCTCTATTTAGATGCTACCAGATGGAATGTGGTATTATATGCCTATACAAAACTAGTTTGTTCTAGCATATACCAAGAGTCCATATAATAATCTATAAATATTTCTACACAAAACTCTTTGAAATAATCCCATGATTTCGGTTCATACTCTGGATGACGTAATACTCCTTGCCACCAGTCATAGGCTTTTCCTCAAAAGTAGGATGCTGCTATGGTAATTTCTCCCTGATCAGAGATAGAATATAGTCGCAGATTCTCATCGACAATAGATAACCAGTCATTGATATGTAATCAACTCATTTCTCCCTCAAAGGTTGGTATGTTCTCAAAAGGAACATCATCAAGATTTCGTTGAATATTAATTTGTTGATGTTGGTTCGCCTCTGACGAACTGCTCTCACCATTGTAACAAGAACTAAGAATGGTCACTATGCTCCCATAACTGGTATTGTTTCTTGCCTGTAACCCAGTAATTCCCACACTTGGTTTCACCGCCATAGAGGAAACATCTTCTGTTTGCATGGATGTATTGTTGAATGCCATTGTATAAACAGATGATTGATATTCAGAATTATCTTCTTCAACTTCGTATTGTTCGGAACCAGCTTCATTATCATCATTGTAGTCTCCATCCTCACCGATGTAGTGATTGGGATGCAATTCTGTCTCTTGACAATGTAATCTTTTGTTGTACACATTGTAAACCGTTGGATCTTCTTCATGATACTCACAACTTTCAATGATATTATTTGGTTGACTTGTAGGCTCATATTGGTCCTCATATTGCCATTCAGAGTGATTATGACCCTCATATTCAACAATGTTATACTCGGTATCATATGGACCATCGTTATATTCGTCTGCATCACCAAGCTGATATTCCCGATCATCTGGTTGACAATCATGATCTACATTGGAATATTGTTCATGCTTCTTCGTATCATCACATTGTTGATGATCATCTTGCTGACAATCGCTACCATCTTCACATTGTGGATCATCATATTGACAATCGCCACTATCATCACATTCCTCGTCATCTTGTTGACAATCATCACCACCATCGTCATACCAGTCACTTTGGTTATTATACTCATAATCATTTCCATCCCATTGATCTTCATAGTCAGACATATATTCATTATCAGTGTCCATGGTGTAGTGACAGGCAGTCTGTGGGTTATGGGTCCACAAAACTGAATGAGAAGTGAAAAGAATTTGGAACAATTGTGAATTTCACTGATAAAATCACAAAGATAAAATCACAAATTTGCTAGTAACAAATTTTGTGCTTCTCCACCGTCCCAAAATTCTGAGTCCTTGAAGAATGTAACCTTCAAGATTTAGAGAACACCGGGAGCTTTTGGCAAAATGTCAACTTTGTTTCATTGATTTGTTTTGGCTTTTATACCACTACTATCATGTCAAACTTGACGTAATAATCACTTTTGTTTTTTATTGTGTTGAAATCCGAGGTCACACGGAGAAGTTATGAGGATTCACAGAATTCGAAAAAAAAATCAATGTATATAAGAACTTAGAAAAAGGGGTAACGACAAATAGAAAAATAAATTAAAATCAGAGGAGTTTATGGAAGATAAGTTATTGTATTGAGCTCAAAGAACTGAGCACTTTTTGCTCTTGTAGTACTGAAATCCGGGATCATATAAAAAAAATTATGGAAGTTTGAAAACTTAGTGGAGAACAAGAAATGAACGAACTTAGAAATAGGGGCCTTAATGGAAAAGTTTGATTTCTTTGAAACATTGGACCGTTGAATAAATGGAAACCGTAAGCAAAAATGAGAACTTAGAGAGAGAAAATCTGAATGGACACATCTTAGAGAGAGAGGATCTCAACCGACGCAACTTAGAAAGTGAGGATCTCAACCAACGCAACTTAGAGGGCAAGGATCGTGAGCAGAAAGAAGAGCAACAACGCTCACTCTGTTTTATCTACTGCCAGCGGCAACATCCAAGAGAGCTTGGCAATCATCTAATATTGGGTCGCAGATGAAATTGGTATTAGAAAGTGAAGTAGCGATGGCGGAAGAGAAGAAATCTGACAAGCACATTGGCACAGTGAAGTCTCGTTGCTTCTCCAGGATATGAAATCGCATGTTCGAACAATTTGTTTGTAGTATCTCTTGATTCAGATTGAATGTTTGAAAAAGCAAAGAGATGAAGGTAGCAAGCAAATCAACTTCGCTACTAATAATGAGGATCTAGGTGGTGGTGATTCTCTTTTGATGTGTTCTTCAAGTCCAATATCAAGTTAAGGTGACAAAGATTCATGGTGGATTGATAGTGGAACTAGTTCACACATGACTAGTCACAAGGAGTTCTTTACTTCTTTGGTCACTTATAATGGAGCCAAGAAAGTGATACACATGGCCAATGGTGGTGAGTGTGTGATTGAAGGTATTGGTTCAATTCCTATTTGTCTCTCTACTAATAGGAAACCAAGACTTGATGGTGTTCTTTACATTCCTTCACTTTCAAAGAATTTGCTAAGTGTTGGTCAAATGATAGAGAAAGGATACATGGTAAAGTTTGGCGGTGATGCTTGTTTCATTACAAAGGAAGAAATCTTGGTTGCTAGGGGCAATAGAGAAGGTAGACTTTTCAAGCTTGATGCTTTTGTTATGGCTAACAAAAAGGATGGAATGGAAAAGGAGATTGGTCTCAACTTTCCAAAGTTCTCTTTTAGCATCAATAAGATTGGTGGATCTTATGCAAAGTCTAAAAAAGCTTCCTTATGCTAGATCTAGGTCGAGATCTAATATGCTTCTTGGATATGTTCATCTTTGTGTTAGCTAGTCTTGAGGATAATGATGGTGTTTCAATGGTTCTTCATGGCAAGTGCAAGCATGCAAAAGGTAAGGAAAGAGGTAACTTCATCAATGGAGATGAAGGCTCTTCCTTGGAAAAGATTGTTGTTAATGATTTCTTTGACCGTATGTCAAAAGATAGGTGCATACATGAAGGAGGTGGTTCTTCTACATTCTTTTGTTATGATTCCAAGAAAGTCATTTTTCCAGCAAGTGGAGTCACATGTCTTCATAAAGAGAGTAGATCAAATGGTTCTATTAAGAGACTTGGTGAGGGAGATAGTCACAAGTCAAGGAGAAGAGAAGTATGTGAAGAGTTCAAAGTAGGATGTACTTTGAATGATGTCATTGTGAATGATAGTGAGGAAGAATCATTATCATATGAGTCATTACCTAAAACATTGAGTAGAAGTTCTGTTTTGAAAAAAGAGAGTACTTCAATCATTAAGAGGGAATCTTATGAAGGTTGTAGATTAGTTCTTGTTTTTGTTTTGTCGATTTATGCAAGTATAGTAGTGCTTAGGATCTGATTTCAGTTCATTTTGCAGCAAAGTAGAAGTAGATTTGATGGTTGTTCACCAGGACTACATGTTAATCATTTGGTTGAACATTTTGGCATGTATGAGTGGCTGTTTATGCATGTGCATTAGTTCAAGAGAGACCCATCCGGATGTCCGTTGATAGGCAGGACATTGCTACAATGATTATCAGCCCCTTTTGCCTAATCTGGGCCTTAAAGCAAGCAAGATCATGAAAGGTCCGCAATCTCTGCTGATAGGCAGAACACAAGTGTAAGGTTGTAACAAGAAAAGAAGTAAAGAAACAGAGAACCTTGTAGACTGCTAGAGATCTGTCTACATTAGGGCACTTGACAATTCGGTGATTCTCTCCACATCCATAACATGTTATGGGAGCTCTAAATCCAGTGCTATGAAGCTGATTGGCAAAGATTCATATCAACTCTACATTTGCTCCATCAATAAAATGCATTGAAATAATTTTTGTGCTTTATCCTCTGGGTAATAGGGTTTGTTACTTCCACCACATTCAACTACTGGGCAGCTAGTTGTGAGTTTCACACTACTAACCCTTGGGTTCTAACAGAATGAGAGGTAAGCCAATCTCCGCAATGGTTGGAGTAAGACACCTTGTTTCTACGTCATAGGATCAGCATTTGGGGCTGGGTATGCAGCTTGGTTTCTAATGTTATAATGACAATCACTATTATTGTGATTGGTCATATTGCAAATGTGGCAATAGCTGCCAGACCGTTCTAATCTCTGACTCAATGGTGGACATTAGTTTTCCACGTAGTTACCCGCACAATGAGGACATTGCATAGATTTTGGTTTGGGGTATGCTTGGGTGGGTCCATGTGTAGGGTCAAAGATCTCGCATAGTACAGCCCTCCCGCCTGTCAACAAGGGTCAGATCACTAGATAGGTGTCTAACTATGAATAGATGCTACTTTTAGTTAGTTCCCTACTTTTTCCTTAACTCTACCACCACTAACACTACACACCCCTAACTCTACTCCCCCTAAACTACCTTCATCATGATTTTTGGTAAAAGAGAAGAGAAGAGTAGAAGAGATTGAGAAGAAAAGAGAGAAAGAGAGAGATAGAGAGTGAGAGTGAGAGTGGAGGTTAGCTCAAATGCTCCTTATGCTTGCTAATGGAAAAACATTAACTATGGCAACCAATAAGCATGAAAATGAAAAGCAATGGAAAACACAAACAAGAACATTAGCAAGTATTGAATAGCAATTGAAGATGCTTCTCTTTAAAAATTGGTAGAGTTTTCTCCTTCTCATTAAGCATGGAAATAGAGTACAAATGGTGTCTTTTTATAAATGGAGAAGGCCCTTGTCCCAAAATCCTATTGGCTAATATTCACATTGATCCTATCCATTCATCTTGGACCCAACCTGATTCAAGGGTCCACAAAAAGTACAATAGAAATCACAAGATTCATGTGAGTCCAAAATTGGACCCAACTCTAAAAGAGTAAACTCTAAGTTTAAAATTGACTTTGAGCCTCAAGTTTTATTTTAATTACAAAGGGGCCCAAGTCTATTAATTCATTTATTGGGCCATGGGCTTATACGCGCAGGATGCCATGCCCTTGCAACAAATTTTATTGGCCGATATTATTTATTTACAATATGTCGGGAATACCCCCAACAGGACCCACGACCTGAAGTAGTCTCGGTCCCTCGGCACTCTGCCGGTTTAGTATAGAGTCTTCTTGGCCCGCCTCTGGTGGATCAGAGTTATCGACTTGGCTCATTCGCCATGTCCATTCTTTTATTGTTATTATGTATAAGCAGGCCTAAGGGTCCTTTTTATTCATATACTGGCCTTGGGCCCTATTTGGTTATATTTTTAGGACTTGGTCACATTGATTTGGAGTGGGGGTCCTCCTATTGGAAGAGCGCACTATTTTCTCTCCAGATCCTTTTCCCTCTCTTTTTTGAATCATCCATTTGATTCAGGGAGAGGGTATAAGTAGGATAGCATTGTATTCATTTATTTAGTTTATGATGATTGCTCCTCTTTAGCCTCCTTAAGCATTCTCTTCCTACTTTCTAGCTTTAGTCATGCTTTCTAGCATAGCTAGTGAATCTTAGCTTATAACTTGGTATCAGAGCACTTTCCTGCAGATTGGTGGAGGCTGTCCAACGCCCTACCACCCATCACTTTCATCGATTTTTCTCCATCATTTTTGCAGATTGGTGGTGGCTGTCCAGCGCCCTACTGCCCATCACTTTCGACGATTTCTTCATCATTTTTTGCGGTTTTGGTGGAGGCTGTTCAACGCCCTGCTAACCCATCACTTTTGTCGATTTTTTTTCGGCAGATTTTCATTGTTTTTGCAAATTTGGTAGCTATTGCCCAGCGCCCTACTACCTCATCATTTTCGACACTTTTTGTCACCAATTTGTTGTCCATTTTTTATATTGATTGGAGGTTGTCCAGCGCCCTACTACCAACTCATTTTTAGCGGTAACCCATCACTTTTGTCGATTTTTTCGGCAGATTTTCATTGTTTTTGCAGATTTGGTAGCTATCCTCCAGCGCCCTACTATTGCCTCATTTTTAGTGGTTCTTTTCACCGACTTGTTGTCCGTTTCGGCTATTGATTGGAGGCTATTCAGCACCTTACTTCAGCACCTTTTTTTAGCCAATTCTTCAGCATATTGTAGATCTTGGTAGTTGTTGTTCAGTGCCCTATTATCTTCAACTTTTACCTCTCTTTGTTGGCACTACCGAGTGAACGACGGATTAGCACCCACCCAATTATTGCTTGCGCCCTTTTTGCACTTCCTTTTTGCACCTACTTGTTGTCTTTTATGCTCATATACTGCTCTTTCCAGGTGTCTATTTCTGTTCATATTTGTTGCCTCACACCCTCCTCTTTCCGTTTTTCCATTTTGTTAGAAACCTGCTAATTTCTCAGCCCCTCATTTTCTGATTATTATCCATCTTGATTGATTGTTCACATGTCATTTTTGGTAATTTCGGAAGTTAGACTAAGTTGGGGTAATGACAAATGTCCTCTCCCTCAGGTTTTTGTCTCTTCCTTAGTCCCTATGGCAACTTCTTCATCAGAAGACCCTTCGCAGAGCTCTTTAGATGATCGTTTTACACATATTGATTCCTACATGGATCATCTTGAGAGTCGTATTGATTGTATTCTTTCTAGCCTTGAGACTATCCTACCACGAGAGGATACCACCACTCCAGACATTCTTCATCGTCCTAGTAAAGCACCTTTATTTTCTATTTTGAGTACGTCTACTCCTGCTCCATCTCCATCTTCAAGAGGTGCTTTTGGTAGTACGTTTGGTCTCCCTTCATATAGTGCTAGTTCTTATGGGTCTCCTTTCGGGTCTTTTGTAACACCACCTGGATTTCCCTCCGCACCACCATAATTTCCTTCTTATACTTTTTTGGATAATCCTGAGCTTCATTTTGCTCATGATTTTTGTGATCGCATCCAGCTTACTACTTATTCTGGTTCATCTGATGAGAATATCTTGGAAAATTGGTTCTCTAAGTTAGAATCCTATTTTCTTATGTATCCTAAGACTGAAACCCAGAAAGTGCAGTTGGCTGCGTTACATTTAGATGGTCGAGCTCAGACTTGGTGGCGTGTCTATCACTCTGAGCCTACTCGTGAGATATTACATATATGGCCTACTTTTCGGCATGATCTTCGTATGGCTATGATTGACCCACACTGGTTGGTTCGCTAACATGATCTATTTCGTAGCCTTCGCCATACTAGTCATTTGACTGTTTATATTGATCAGTTTACTGAGCTTTCTTAATTTTTTACTGATCTTCATCCTACAGAGCTTATTTTACATTTTATTGTTGGTCTTAGAGACTCCTTATGATATGATGTTTCCTCTTTTCGGCCTCCTACTCTCTCAGATGCTATCTCCCTGGCTACTACCCTGCAGTATAAGTATCTTGAGCTATCCACTTCTTCTCATTTTTATCGCCTCTTTCCACTGCTTCTCCTACTTTGGCTTCTTCTACTACCATTCCCCCTCGCCCTTCTACACCTTGCCATGTCTTTGTTCGTCATTATTCAACCGCAGAGTTCGCTGAGATTCAGCAGAAGCGCCTCTGATATTGTTGTAAGAGTCCATATCATCTCGCCCGTGATTGTCGACAATCTCCTGGTCCTCCTACTGTTGTTTTTTACCATGAGGCTCTTACTCTTGATGATTCTGATATTTATATCCCGATTCTTGATACTCCTGACCCACATTTTGTTGATGAGTCGGCTGACCCGTTTCCTGATGATCCTGCTTCTGCTGCTTGCCATGCACAACTTGCTTATGCTACTTGGGCTGGGCGTCCTGGTCCTCGTCCTATTCGGTTACGTGTTTGTATTTTGGGATGAGAGTATATTGCTTTGGTGGATATGGGCAGTACACACTCATTTATTAGCAATACATTTCCACTAGGATTCGTGCTACACCTATTTCTGTTACACAATCTCTCAATGTTGAGGTTGCTAGCTCACATACTTTTATCAGCTCTCAGATGTTTTAGGGCTTGGACTATAGCATTGGTGACTTCTCTGGATAGGCAGATTTTTATATTATTCCTCTGAAGCGCTATGACATTATTCTTGGTGTAGATTGGTTTTCATCCCTTGGTACTGTTGTTGTGGATCTTTCTCAGCAGACATTGTCTTTTACACATGCTGGTCGACATCATTTACTTTCTGGTATTGATTCCTAGGGTGACTATTAGTTGGTTACCGAGAAGCAGTTCATGCGCAGCCTACCCAAGGCTCAAGGTGTAGCTCTTTTTATCATTCAGAGTACATTAGTTGCTGCCCCTCCTACTCCATCCATGGGTCTTCTTCCTCAGGTGATTTCTGACGTATTGCATTGGTATTCTGTGGTCTTTTCAAAACCTACGTCTCTGCCACCATTACGAGATGTCACCCACCATATTGATTTTATTCATGGTGCTACCCCACCCTCTCGTGCTCCATATCGTATGTCTAAAGATGAACGTGATGAGGTCCAGTTCCAAATTGCTTTACGTCAGGGCCTCATTGTTCCTAGCCATAGTCCTTTTGGTGCTCCTGCCCTCCTTGTTGCTGACTATCGTGCTTTAAACAAGCTGACTATCCGTAATCAATATCCTATACCTCACATGGATGACCTTTTTGATCAGCTTGGCACTTCTTCCATCTTTTCCAAAATTGACCTACGTTCTGGATACTACCAAATTAGGATGCGTCCTTCTGATGAGCATAAGATTGTATTTTGTACTCATTTGGGTTTGTATGAATTTCATGTTCTTCCATTTGGTGTTCAGAATGGTCCGCTAACATTTCAGAATGCTATGAATAATATTTTACGTCCTCTTTTAGGTATTTGTGTCTTAGTTTATTTTGATGACATTCTTGTTTTTAGTACTTCTTTGTCTGATCATGTAAAACATCTATTTTTTGTGTTTGAATTACTTATTAAGCATCAATTGTTCGCCAAATTTTCCAAATGTTCTTTTGCCATGGCTGAAATCAATTTTTTGGGTTTTCTTGTTTGTGGTGGACGTATTCGACTTTGTGGTAGACGTATTTGTGGTGGACGTATTCGTCATGATCTTCGAAAAGTTTAGGCTATTGAGAATTGGCCTGTCCCAACCGATGTTCATTATGTTCATATGTTTTCAGGTATGGCAACTCATCTTCGTCGTCTTGTTAAGTATTTTGCCACTGTGGCTGTTCCGTTTCATTTGTTACTAAAGAAGTCTCATACCTTTGTTTGGACTTCTGAGTGTCAAACTGCTTTTGATGCTTTATGTCATGCCATTGTTTCTGCTACTGTTATGTGTCTTCCCCAGTTTGATCAGCGTTTTATTGTTGAGACTGATGCTAGTGCTATTAGTTTAGGTGCTCTTCTCTGTCAGTTCAAGTGTGTTATTGCTTATGAGTCTCGTCGTTTGCGCTCTTATGAGCAACGTTACTCTGTACATGAAAAAGAGCTACTTGCTATCATCCATGCTCTTAAGAAATGGCATCATTATTTGTATCGTGTTCCCTTTGATATTATTACTGATCATCAGTCTCTCCATTATTTTTTTTCTCAGCATGATCTTAGTGATCGTCAATATCATTGGTTAAAATTTTTACAGTCCTTTCATTTTGATATTTTGTAATGTCTAGGAAAGGCAAACACGGCCACTGATGCTTTATCTCGTCTTCCTGCATTGTTATATAGTATTGTTGTTTCAGTTCCTTCTTGGTTTGATGATTTATCGGCCACATATTTGTCTTGTTCAGACTCTCTTGATGTTTATCATACTCGTCCCCTTTCGTCCTCTCGAAAGTTCCAGATTTATACTATTGTTGATGATCATTTATACCACTATGGTGCTTTATGTATTCCTAGTTCTCTTTCCATTCGTCCTCAGTTGTTGTCTGATGCTCATGCTTCCCCTATTGGTGGCCATTTTGGTTTTCAAAAGTCTTATGCACGTCTTAAAGACAATTTCTATTGGCCATCCATGAAGTCTAAGCTAGCCCATCTTATTCATGATTGTCCTTTTTGTGCCCGTAATAGATATTCCCTGCTGAATTTACACGTGTGGGACGCCTTGCACACGTATTTTTGATCTCCTAGGCACAATAACACCATAAAGATCAGACTAGCATTGGTTTTCATTAGGAAAGCTGATTATACAAGCAATATTATTGTGTTACAAACAAAATCTGTCAACAAAACATAAGACAAAGCATCATAAATGTCTCTACTCGGCTAGAGAGAGAAAATAGCAAGTACAAAACTCATGGAGAGAGAGGGGGCACAAAGAACTTGTCTCCAAATTTGCATTACACACAAATTTCATCATTTTCTCAATGAGAGTACATCACATATATATATAGATCCATGGACTCTTCTCCTACTTTGAGTTGAATTGGAGTTGTAGATCCACCTCTCAAGCTATCTAGACTTATCCAAGCCACCTCACTATGTCTAATTGTGCCACATAGTCTTTTCATGCATTAAATGTGGCATGTAAAGTACAAATGGCAATTCCTATGGTAGCTCGAGTTTCTACGTCTACCTACCTTGAATATTTTATTCTAAGATGGGTCTTTACTAAGCCAAAAGAGCTCAATTCATCTTTGGCATTTTTAGGACCCATACTTACAACATTAGATAGATTTTTCGATATTTTGACACTCCTCCTAAAAATGTATCTAATGTGGATCAAGCATTGATCTTGAGATAAGACCAAGATTAGACCTATGCTTTGAGAGGGCACTTTTGCAAAGTGGCTTCGTGAGAAGATCAACAATACACGAAGATGTGTCGACATGTTCTAAGTTGATTTCACCTCCAATGAGCTTTTCCCTTACAAAATGTGTGCCACTTCTATATGCTTGCTTCTTGCATGAGAAATAGGATTGTTTGCAAGAGCTTGTGTCGATATGTTGTCACATTTGATCAAGGGAAGATCATCCTCTTTGATGCACTTTAGCTCCATAATTAACCTCTTGATCCAAAGCACCTCTTTAGTTGTTGTAGTGAGTGCTTTGTACTCGGCCTCACAAGATGATAGAGATATGGTATCTTGCTTCTTTGAAAGCCAAGACACAAGATTGCCTCCAAGAAATATAGTATATGCATTAATGGACTTCCGATCCATTTTATCACCTACAAAATTAGAATCTGAATAGCCAACAATGGTTAGATTTTCATTTTTGTACAATAAACCATAATCTTGAGTAGAAGATACATATTTTAGAACTCTCTTGGCCATCTTCCAATGTTGGATCTTGGGATCTTGCATAAATTGACTCTATTTGTGCACACAATAGCTCAAATCGGGTCTAGTGATAGTAAGCCAAATTAAAGAGCCTATAAGTCTCCTATAAAGTGTGATGTCCTCGAAGGATCTTTCATCACCTTTAATAGGATCTTTTACATGTTGTTCCATGGGAGTATCTATTCCTTTACAACTTTGCATATTGAATTTTCTCAACATAGAAAAGACATATCTAGATTGACAAATAAAAGCATACTCTTCATGAAAATCAATCTCAAGGCCCAAAATGTAATGGATCTCTCCTAGATCTTGCATTTTAAATTTTTTTCCTATTGCATCTTTGGTTTCTTGAACTAGCATCAAACAACTTCCACTAAGAATAATGTCATCTACATGGATTAGGAGAATGACAATATTACTACCATCAAATTTTAAGTACATAGCAGGATAATAGTCACTAAACAGAAATCCTAATGAAAGTAGAAAGTTGTTGAGTCTTGAATACCATGATCTAGGTGCTTGTTTTAAGCCATAAAGACTTCTAAATAGCAAACACACCTTATATTTATCCTTGATAAGTCCTTGAGGCTGTTCCATGTATATCTCCTCCTCAAGATAGCCATTCAAAAAAGCGTTGGAGACATCAAGTTGAAACAGTTTCCACTTAAAAAATAAGGCAAGAGAAATTATGAATCTTATTGTCACCATCTTTGCTATAGGAGCAAAGGTTTCTTCATAGTCAAGGCCATATATTTGTGCAAAGCCTTTAGCACATAATCTTGCCTTGTACTTGTTGATGGAGCCATCATGATTGTACTTGATCTTGAACACCCACTTGCATCCAATGATATGCATGTAAGGTGGTGGATCCACTAGCTCCCATGTGTGGTTGGTGATCAAGGCATCATATTCAATCATCATGGCCTCATACCACTCCTTGGTATTGAGGGCTTCTTGAACATCTTTGGGCTCCTCATGAGAAACAAAATAAGCATAAGTGGAGTCAAGATCCACTTGTTTTCCTTTGTCATCATAAGTGAGCCTCTTGGGCTCGGATCTCTCCCTCATGGATCTTCTAGGAGTGAAAATCCGAGGACTTCCATCTTCAAATTTTGACCCCTCCATATGTTGATTGTCTTCAATAACAATAGGTGATAGATTTTGAGGTTGCTTGATCTCGGCCCCTCCAAGATTGGACTTTTCTTCTTCATGAAAAACTACATCTCTACTATCAATTACTTTAAAGGTAGAGAGCATGTAGATTCGATAGGCTTTCTTGTTGGATGAATATCCAACCATTACTCCTTTGCTTGCACAAGGATCATCTTTCTTTCTCGTTTCCAAGGGAATATGGACAAAGCATATGCATCCAAATACTCTAAGGTGTTCAACCTTAGGTTTCTTCAAATAGAGTGCTTCACATGGTGACTTTCCTCCAAGTGCAACATGAGGGAGTCTATTGCAAAGATAGTTTGAAAAATTGACAGCCTCACCCCAAAAGTCTTTTGGCAAGGATGCCTCAATTCTAATGGTTTTGGCACATTCACACAGTGTTCTATTCTTTCTTTCAACCACCCAATTTTGAGATGGTGTATATGCACAAGAGAACTCTCTTTTAATGCCTTCAAGCTCACAATAATCATGAATTTTATTGGAAGTGTACTCACCACCTCCATCACTTCTAAGAAGCTTGATTTTGTAAGAAAATTGGTTTTCAACTAGAGCTTTGAACTTTAGGAAATAGTCAAATACCATAGATTTTGAAGCTAGAAGATATACCCAAGTAAATCTAGTGAAATTGTCAATGAAAGTTACAAAGCAAGTAGCACCACCCTTGCTCTTTGAAGATGAGAAGTGCACAGCCGAGTGTATGAGCTCCAATGGAGGTGTAGTCTTGATAGATGACTTTGAAAAAGGCTTCTTATGAGACTTAGATATGGCACAAGCCTCACGTGGCTTGAAATTCTTGGAGATAAGATTAGGCAAGCCAATAGCTTTGGCTTTCTTGACCATGGACACCATAGAATTATAGTTAGGATGTCCCAACCTTCTATGCCATAGTTCCTCCAAAGACATATGAGTAGCAAAAGCACTATCACAAGAGTTAGCATACTCTTTGGGATCAAGCTTGTAGAATCCACCATATCTAGACCCAAATGCAAGGATCTCATCATGCTTCTTGATTGTACATGTATCAACATTGAAATTCTCATCTAGTCCACTATCAAACAATTGCCCAACACTAATAAGATTTTTTGTTAACTTGGGAACAAAAAGTACATTAGACAGAGAAAGAACTTTTGATGAAGAAAGCTTTAAGGGAATGGTCCTTATGCCTTCAATAGCACACTCATGATCATTTGCTGTGTAGATGGACTTCTTGGCTCCTCCATAAGGTGACATGGATGAAAAATAATACTTGGAGCTACACATATGTGAGGAAGCTCCACTGTCGATATACCATGAACCATCCTTCTTGAAAGGTGATGAAGAAAAACTCGAGACCATAAGAGATCTCTCTTCATCACTTGCATGAGCATCTTCCTTCTCTTCATTAGAAATGTTGGCTTGCTTGAATTGACTCTCCTTCTTGAAGCAATTGGTGGCATAATGCCCCCTTCTTGCCACAAAAGAAACACTTGATGTTTTTCTTCTTCTTCTTGGATGTGGAAGCTTGAGAGGACTCATTCTCATCTCCTTTCTCCTTGGAAATAAGATTGTTCTTGCTTGAAGAGGATTGGTGTTGATTCTTACTTCTTGTCTTGTGCTTGTCTTTGGTAAAGAGAGCTTTACCATCAATGTTGAGAGATAGTCTCTCCATTTTCAAGAGTTTATACTCTTGTCTTGATTCTTCATAAATGAGCACACTTTGGAGTGCTTCCAAACTTGGTAGCTCCTCCTTAATGGCATAACTCTGAACAAGGTTGTCATATTCCTCCTTTAACCCATTAAGTATGACTTGAACAAGTTCATTTTGGTTGATGGAGTCTCCTATGCATGACAATTCTCTATGGAGGTCTTTAACTCTCATTACATAAGCTGAAGCACATTCATCACTTCTCTGTACACTTTGAAAATTTTGGTTTCTTAGTGTTAGAAGCCTAGAAGTAGTTTTTGCCTCATAAATAGACTTGAGAGTATCCCAAGCATCTTTGGCGTTAGTACAAGCACCAATTTCTCTTAAGATGTCATTTGAAACATTCATCTTAATATAATGCAGAGCCATCCTGGCTCTCTTTTTGTACTTTGGAATTTCTTGAGGAATTTGTGGTTCTTCTTCAATGCCAAGTACAATATCCATCACATTTTGTAGTATTAAGACATATTCCATTCTAACCTTCCAAATTGAGTAATTGGAGGTTGATAATCTTTCACTTGCTTCTAATAGAAAGACACCCATTGAAGTCATAAAGAATGATGGAAATCCAAAAAGATGGATGAAAGAATTGCTTATCTTCTCACTATAGGAACCAATCAAGGGTACAGGACCAAATCCTATGTAAGACTTAGCAAAAAAAAACTGTGAGATAGATCTCACTACCTTGCCAATCTCTCTAAAACAAGATTTGAATCATCAAAAAAGATGAAGTATGGCAAAAGTTATGGTTTTCGAATTTCACATGTGTGAAATATTCCAAAAATGTCAAATTGACTCAAATACAATCTACTTGTATGAAACAATTTGCCTAGAATGTATAAGTTTTGTCTAAATCACATATAGATGAGATTGAGTAGCTTCTGGATGATTTTTGTGATCATTCAAGCAATAAATGACATGTACACACGATTTACCACAGGTCTAGGTGCCCTACGTACAACTCTTCAAAAGCTTATAACTTCTGATTGGCTTATCCAACTGTCATGATTTAAATTGCATCCAATTCTACACATTTCTAGCTTTCTAGTGGGCTAATTTGCTTGAAATTTGGATCTGAACTGAGAGAGAACTACCAATCTGAAAATGGGTGGATTTCACATGTACCAACACCTGAAATTCCATACAGTACCTGATCTGGCCCATTCAATGTGGTTTGTAGCTCAGAATCACAAGAAAACTGCAAACTAGCTAGAAGGTAGAATCTAGACAATTCCTAGCTTGAAATCTGATCAGATCTGCAAACTTTTTGATTATATTTGCTTGTAAAACTTAGGTAGGCCCTGATACCATGCTGAATTTACACGTGTGGGATGCCCTACACATGTATTTTTGATCTCCTAAGCACAATAACACCATAAAGATCAGACTAGCATTGGTTGTCAATAGGAAAGTTGATCATACAAGCAATATTATTGCGTTACAAGCAAGATCTATCAACAAAACATAAGACAAAGCATCATAAATGTCTCTACTCGGCTAGAGAGAGAAAATAGCAAGTACAAAACTCGTGGAGAGAGAGAGGGCACAAAGAGCTTGTCTCCAAATTTGCATTACACAAAAATTTTATCATTTTCTCAATGAGAGTACATCACATATATATAGATCCATGGACTCTTCTCCTACTTTGAGTTAAATTGGAGTTGTGGATCCACCTCTCAAGCTATCTAGACTTATCCAAGCCACCTCACTATGTCTAATTGTGCCACATAGTCTTTTCATGCATTAAATGTGGCATGTAAAGTACAAATGGCAATTCCTATGGTAGCTCAAGTTTCTACTTCTACCTACCTTGAATATTTTATTCTAAGATGGGTCTTTACTAAGAAAAAAGAGCTCAATTGGTACTTTTAGGACCCATACTTACAACATTAGATAGATTTTTCAATATTTTGACACTCCCATGCTTAGTCTGCTGGTTTGCTCCAAAGTTGGCCCATTCCTCATCGCCATTGGACAGATAATTCTTTGAACTTTATCCTTGGTCTTCCTCATACCCACCGTGGTCATGACTCTTGTATGGTGGTGGTAGACCGGTTCTCGAAACAAGCACACTTTATACCGGTCCGTAGTACTATTGCAATGGAGTAGTGCGCACATCTTTTTCTATCAGATATTTTTTGCCTATATGGTATGCCATGTACTATCCTATCTGATTGAGATAGTAAGTTTACATCTACGTTCTGGACAAAGCTTATGATATTTTGGATGTACAACTTCTGATGGGTACTGCTTATCATTCTACTGCTGATGGACAGATTGAGGTCCTTAATCGGATCCTTGAGGATTACCTTCAACATTTTGTTTCTCCTTCCAAGGAAGGATTGGAATCAGCATTTATGTTTGGCAGAGTATAGCTATAATAGCTCTGTTAGTACCAACACTAGAGTTTCACCTTTGTTATTGGCTCATGGGTATGCTCCACTTTTGCCAAGAGTGCCTCTTCCTCCTGATGATACACCAGTTACCATTGCTTCTTTTTTATTAGATGCTCGTGAGCTTATTGCTAGGGCTACTACTCACTTACAACATGTTCAGCAACGTTATCAGACTTCTGTTGATCATCATCGCCGTCATGTTGAGTTTCAGGTTGGTGATATGGTTTACCTCCGATTACGCTTTGCACGTCATCACTTTGTTCAGGGTCATGCTTCTACTGAGAAGCTTGCACCATGCTATTATGGGCCTTACTATATCTTGGATCGCCTCAGCCTTGTTATATACCGGTACAGTTGTCTGATTCTGTACGAGCTTGTGATATCTTTCATGCTAGCCTGTTACGAGCTGCCATTGAGGATGATGCTCCTCGCGATCTCACATTTCTTACAGAGCCAGAGCTGTTCCCTTTTTCGCTAGCCGCCATCCATCAGGTTTGCCTTCAGTACAGTCGACGTCGCAGGCAGGTTCAGTTTTTAGTATAGTGGGATGGTCGTCCTCTTGAGGAGGCCACTTGGGAGCCTATTGATGTGTTTTATCATACACCATTATTGGTAGCTCAGGCTCGAGCCCTCATGGCTTTAGTTCTCTCCTCTACTATAGATGTCATTGTAGATGTTCTCTCTGCTTCATGATTCGGCTAGCTATGACTATTATTTATTGTCGTATTTGCTTAGTACTTGCTTTACACATTTATGATGCTTTTGGGATATCTGTCGTGACGACTTATGTCCTCTCCATCAGTTTTCCATTAGTTCATGATTTTTTAGTATTTAGCATGCCTACATTATTGTTTTAGATAGTCATTATGCTTGCTAGCCGGTGGAGGGCCTTGTTTTTCTATAGGGGAGAGTTATGGACTTGGCTCATTACATTCGCTGTGTCTATTCTTTTATTGTTATTATGCATAAGCATACCTAAGGGCCCTTTTTATTCATATACTAGCCTTGGGCCCTATCCCTGAATCAATGTATATATTTTATACATTGATTTGGAGTGGGGGTCCTCCTATTGGGAGGGCGCACTATTTTTCCTCCAAATCCTTTTCCCTCCCCTTTTTTGAATTATCCATTTGATTCAGGGAGAGGGTATAAGTAGGGCAACATTGTAATCCTTTATTCAATTTATGATGATTGCTCATCTTTAGCCTCCTCAAGCATTCTCTTCCTGCTTTCTAGCTTAAGTCCTATTTTCTAGCATAGCTAGTGAATCTTAGCTTGTAATTATCAGATAGCCAGTGACATCTTCCATAAAATTTATTCTGTCCAGTTTCTTCAAGTCCTTGGGCGTGCGAAGTGACTTGTTGTTATGTCCATGACCAGTAAGTAGGATTATACTCCCAGTCTTGGATACACAGTACTCTAGTAAATCAAGCTGTTAGTTATGCCACGTCATACTAGATGTGATCCGAAAGTAACTAATATCCTTGTGAGGCCCAGAATACACTAAACGGAGATTAGACAAGGTATGAGATAGTGTATGCATGTGTAGAGTTATCAATAGCAATTCTATGAATAGGTGGTCCATGCATAGGACTCTATTCTAGGTGAATCTATGTATAGAAAACTTAGGGCTATGCATGGCTATGTGCCCAGGATGCTTTTGGCTCTATATATTGAGGCCAAACTCGCCCTACTCCTCATTGTGATCATGGATTCATTGCTAGGGTTTCACTCTACATTCATGCCTCTTGTTCCTTGGCTTGGGGGTGAAGCTTCTAGAGTTGATTGGTTGCTTCTGCTTGGTTGGGTGGTTGCTCCATAGTGTGTTTTCCATTGTGTATTGTCTTGTAAGCAGGATCTTAGGGAGCTTCCCTTATAGTGGTATCAAAGCAAGGCTTACGAAGATTGGAGAACATAGAGAAGGGCTAACTTTCGTCAAAATTTGGATTGGATCCATGGAAATTCTCTTCCAAGGGGGATAGCAAGGGTGCAAGTGGGTGTACTATCCCAGTTTCAATTTGCATATTGCTAAGATCCATTACTATTGGGATTCTTTGTGGTTTTATGGAGAATTGTCCTTGAAGGCCAATTTGTGATGTTTTTTTGGAGCTTTTTCTTGTGTAGATCAAATCTTTGGTAAATCTGAATTTTTCAGCAAGTGTACTTTCATTTTAGGGTTCATTAATGATGAAATTAATGATGCATGCCGGTTCTCTCCAATGATTTATGATCCTAGACTATGTTTTGGTCAAAATTGCTTGGTTTTTCATGCTTTTTGGCACAAAATAGATAGTAAGAACCAAAATCCAGCAAGATCAAATCAATTAGATGGTTGTAATTCTATAAATTGGTTTGCATGCATTAGAGAAAGTGTTGTATGTCATGAATTTCCACTTTATGGTGATGAAATCATTTTTGCTTGTTTTTTCATAAAGTTGGATAGTAGGTGGCTGTAAAACACCATGTAGAGCTTGTAAAAAGGTGGACCAAAGTCTTATAAAGCTTTCTCTGAAGTTAGAATCAAGAATTCTAGCAATTGAACTTGTAGGAAGTAAAAAAAAAAAAAGTACAAAAAATAACCATTTTTGGTCATTTTTGAGGGATGGATCTCTCCAAATCCATAAGGAGATCATTCTAGAATCAATTACAGCATGATTAGTATTCTTTTTTACCTTCCCAACAAGCTGTCAGGCCTGTGAATTAATGGTCGATGGCTTATGCATCATCTTCATCAAGTTTGAAGCTATTTTTGACTTCTACAAATCGAGAAATCTTCGTTCTCAGTCTATACTGCATCTTAGGATCAGCATGAATGCTTCATGGAAGTCTAATTGATTGTTAAGACTGTTGGTAGCATTAATTTTGGGCTAGGATGGGTATTTAAACATTTTTTGCATGATTCCTTCTTGTGGAAATGTGCCCTACTACAGTTTTTCAGACACTCTGATCTCGCACGTGTGAAGCCTAGGTGGCAAGCTGACATGGCAAGCATCTTGTTCACTTGGTCTCCCTCTATACTGAGCTTTATAACACCCAATTTGGTGTCTTGTAGCCAAAGTTATGATCATCTGAAGTTTTGTAGTTTTGTGAGTAAAATTTACAAAATTTGGAATTTT
>MU835032.1:0-42408 GCA_029204225.1 Diphasiastrum complanatum | reverse complement strand
ACAATTAGTCTAGTAAGAGACATTGAATATCTTGATCGATAGTTATTATCTGATTTGATAAATTGTAAACTTGTTTGATGTTTTGATGTACATTCATAAAAATGTTTGATTTGTTGGATTTCTTATTAGTGTAGTTTATCAATGTGTTTGATGCTCATTCTAGCAGCTTGGTAGTTGTAATTAAAGTTACACAATTTGCCAATTTAAAGGCAACGAATCAACGATTCCGAATAATCAATTCTAGGAAATATATCAACGAGGGTCTGATTTATGGTTCATTAATGCCATTAAGATCCCAGAATTTAGAGAGTGTGCATGAGAGAGACAATTTAGAGATTGAACTTAAAAGCAGGTGTTACAAGTTCTAATGTTTGGACTTTGAATTTTGAGCTATTATCAATCAATTATTGAAATTTGATTCAAGACTCAAGTTTAGACATTGACAATAAATGACTATATAGGTCATCACTGAACAATGCAAAATTGTGTGGCCGCAATGGGAAGGCTCACTAATTAGATCTAACCCTATATCTTTTGGGACACCTTGTGTTGCCCATTGCTAAACCTCCTTATTGAGATATTGCTAAATTACCTTGGGTCCAAGAGATTGTGGGGAGTAGCTCGATTCTTGATGAGGCTTATGACCAAACGTCGTACAAGGTCCTTTTCATGTTCAAATACCTTTTCAACCTTGGATGTTGTATATCTTGCCCGACACAATTGTTTCCAAATTCAAATCCTTTAAACAATGATTTGTACATACTACATTGCAATTTTTAAATTGCTTGACTGACATTGAAACTTGTGTCTTGACTCACGATCTAAACTACACTTCTAACTAGTTACTGACTATACACGTTTGAATACATGTTCCTCGTTTTGGAGTGCCTCTTGAAGGTTCATGGCAACCTAAGGCAAATTGTGCTTCAAACCAAGGGCCATCACGAGAGCCCAAGTCACAAAAGTTCGAGACCATTGTCAATTTGGGATGAAACACGTGCTATTGTCAATAGGCTACAGCCCATTACATTGTCTTGCACCTCACAAATAGAGAGGGCTCAAGTTTGGGCTTTTGATTATGAGTTCATGGATAGGTTGGGAGAATAAAGCATTTGCATAACACTCAATTCATGTAGGTGCATTTAAAAACTCAAAATTCTCAATGTTGCAATTTTTAACTTGCATGCTCAATGCTCAAAACTAATAGATTATTTTAATCCATGGTGTTCATTGTTGAAGCCTTGCCTTTGGACTTTCACAAGTTGGAAAAAATCAAGTGTATATGGCAACATAGATGGCAATGATTCCATCAACCTTTGCATGCCATGGCTTGCATCCTCTCCATAATTTATGGCAGAGTGAAATGCAGTTTTGTGACACAAGCTTAGAGAGCATTGGGACCTACATTAGGATGGTCTATCATGATCCTATCGCATAGGATCCACTCAAGGATGACCTTGTGTTCAGAGGTGAGCTCCTCAAGTTTGAATCTCTGTTGCAGCCCAGCTAAGGCCAACGAGCATATTGTGTCCAGTGAGATAGTGGCTGAAGTATGGGAATGATGTTCCCATATTACCAAAACTTGCAGTTCAGATCCTCTCACAAATAGTTTTAACATTTCACATATTTGATATGCTAACTTTAAAATTCATAGTTTTTTGAGCAAGCTGAACTGATGAAGCATCATTTTTTTACATTTCTGCTCATAGGACTACTCGGCTACACCTTGTGACACAAATTAGAAAAAGATTTTCTCTTTAATTCAAACAAAGAGAAGAAATAAAGTCTCCATTACACAATCGCGGAAGTTGGTATATGTGCATGCATCCATCGTTGGAACCATCGTCATAATAATAATGTTATTATGTTATAGCATCCATCGTTGAACCATCGTTATAGCATCCTTGAACCATCGTTACAACACCAAATCGAATCACATCCATCGTTAGAAACATCCATCGTTATAGCATCGTTGAACCATCGTTATAACACCAAATCTAATCTCTCTCTCTCTCTCTCTCTCTCTCTCTCTCTCTCTCTCTCTCTCTCTCTCTCTCTCACTTGGATGCTCGGTCTGTCTCACGATCCCTATGCGGCCTAAATGCTCTGGGGTAATCGCAAACCGCATGGTCTCTCTCTCTCTCTCTCTCTCTCTCTCTCTCTCTCTCTCTCTCTCTCTCTCTCTCTCTCTCTCTCTCTCTCTCACGGTCCCTATGCGATTTTGTAAGTTTCGGCCTTACCGTTGGTCATCACAACTTTGACTATGATTTGGAAGGTTGCAATTTCCTTTCTTTCAGACTTGGAATCGTTATGAACCGCATGTTGGCCCTTTGCGATGCGATTGCAATTTAGTTGAAATGCGGCCTGAATGAAGGAAACTCTCTCTCTCTCTCTCTCTCTCTCTCTCTCTCTCTCTCTCTCTCTCTCTCTCTCTCTCTCTCTCTCTCTCTCTCTCTCTCTCTCTCTCTCAGATGCTCGCTCTATCTCACGGTCCCTATGCGGCCTAAATGCTCTGAGTTAACCGCAAACCGCTTGGTCTTTCTCTCTCTCTCTCTAATGTCACACCTAATGCCACACACTAATGTCACACACTAGATCATTGGCCGCCTGTCACACACTAGATCATCGGCCGCCACCTAGATCAGCCGCCATTGCCCGTCAACGACAAGCACTCTTTACTAGTAATATTCTAAAATATTTTATGACCTTTCAGTCGTGAATCAATTCTCTTCATCCTACCTTGCCTTAGATCTTTTCTTATGTTCAAAATATTGTAGCTAGATGGCAGGATTGCTTCTGCATGCAGTGGCTGAGCTAGAAGACAAAGCTCAAACTAAAGCTTCAAGACAATTTTTTTTTTATCAAAGTGATCTTTGGTTTAAGGGCTAGTCTTGGTAGATAATTTATAACCTTTCAGTCATGAATCAGTTTTCTTCAAGGAACAAAATGACTCTTCAATCTATGAAAGGAAACACTGCTTCTAAATGCGACACCTAAGCTTGTAGACAACAAAACTGGAAGACATATACGACACCTGAGCTAGCAGACAGCAGAAAGAAAGCATGCTCTTTAGAATCCGTGGTAGTAGTCCTAGGAAACACCGCTTCTATGAAAGGAGACATCGCTTTTGCATGCGGTACCTAAGCTAGTAGACATCCATAGAATACATCTATACATTTCTGATTATGAGTAATCTTATAGTTTTTATGGCATAGTAAGAATACTACACATATACATGTAGAATGCCAATCTGACACACCATGTAACTTTTTTAATAATGTCTGGCAATGTTTTCTTTAATATAAAGATTATTTATTAGAGAGTATCAAATGAGTTGACAATATTTTTTTCTTTACATAAGAATGCTTACTAATATTTTCATCTGGCTATAATTGTACATGTAGTACCTAAGAGGCAAACCAACGCCAGTCTTAAACTGTTGAGCAAGCTAAAAAGCACACGAAGGCTAATGCAAATAAAATTTATTGTAATTTGTACTTCTAAGCTCTAAGTTATAACTTTTTCAACACTCAACTTTCAAAGCTCAAGGAAACCGGGATTCATGCTTCGTGCTTAATCGAAAATTGTGACATGAATTGTAAATCACAATTCATGATGTCAATTGTGTAGGTCAATCCTAATGAGATTGATATTACAAAGGTTCTATAACTGCCACCCATAACTTACGACAAGGAGAATGTTTACATCCTCTATGAGGTTGTTCTCTTATCAACAGGTTACAATGATGTCAAGAAAACACGATCACTCAAGATCGACAAGAAGACAACTGATGGTATTTGGACTCTGGAACTACAAAATAAATGACATTCCACAAAGAGTGGTTCTAGCAATTTCAATTGAATGTCTCCGACAAGTATGCCCATGTAGGTGAGAATGGTGCTCGCCAAATCACTAGTGAAGGTACCATCAAACTCCATTTTCAAAATGGAAATGTAAATTCTATACCTAATGTATTTTATATATTCATAGGATAGCAGACTTACACATAAAATAGAGTTTAATTCTGATTTCTGCAAAGTATTTAATAATTCAATGAAAGTCCTTGCACTTGGAAAAAGGCAAGGTTACCTATACAAATTGAGTCAAATTATTCTTCTAATGTCCAAGCTTTGAGCACTACCACCTCAATCAGTAAAGATTTACTTTGGCACTATAAACTGGGTCAACCGTATTGTGCAAATGTCTAAGCACAATCTGGTACTTGATTTAGAGTAGAGTTCTCTAGGAATGCTAATCATCCTACTTGTGAAAGCCTTCTTTAGAAAAGCATGCTAGGAAACAGTGTAGATTGATCATGTACATAGGAGAAGCATGGTACTTTCACAGATGATTATTCTAGAAAGTGTGTAGTTTATTTCCAAAACAAAAACCAAAAGCTTTCAAGTTTTTCATAATGTTCAAAGCAGAAGCAAAGACTTTATAAAACTGCAAGAAGTTGAAGCTTCTTCGATTAGATGGTGGAGGAGAGTATATCTCCAATGAGTTTTTAAGGACTACTATCAAAACAATAGTATTATTTACCAACTAACAACGAGCTACTCCCCAAAATAAAATGTAGTAGAAAAGAAATACAAAATCTTGGTAGAATGTACTAAAGCCATGGTTGCACATGCGTCTCTCCAAATTATTTTGGGTTGAAGCTATTGCCACGACTGCCTATATCCAGAATAAATGCATTACCAAAAGTTTGGATAATCAGACCATCTGTCAAGAGTCTTAAAATTTTAAGTTGCATACCTTACACTCAGATTCCAAATGAGATAAAAAAAAGCTAGGTAACTATTGTATCAAAACTGTATTTGTTGGTTATTCAACGATTAATAAAGCCTATAAGCTTTATAACCCTGTCACAGGAAAGATTTTTGTAAGCAAGGATATATTGAAGATGCTTCAAAAATTCACCTGAATGAGAGTGAATAAGAGGAAGAAGACCAAAGACAACAAGATCAACCACAACAAGTTGAACTTGAAAAAGATCTCATTAAGCCAAATTGTTCTATAAATGTTAGTATGGCCAACTCAAAGCTTTGGGCCCACTCTATACTACAAGGAGAAATGTAATGGGATAGACAATGGGAAAGCTATGATCTAGACGCAATAAGATATGCACAGATGGATATTGGCTGAATGGTAGGATACACTGAGAATAATATTCTATTATTCATTTCCAATATAAAAGTAAATATAAAAAATTTCCAATAGTTTCCATCGTCAGTATGAGTCATATATACTATACACACAAATCTAAACACTACGATTACAATAGGGTCGAAATTTGCTTCACTATGAGGGCATAGTTGTTATGTCCATATGTGTGTGTATTTGGTATTAGGCTTGACCTGAACCGTAATGTAGCCCTTAACCTAGAATAGGTCCATACCTATTTGGTTAAGGACCGATCTCATGCAAGAGTGGTTGTGCATGATGTCTATACCTGGATACTGTAGCTGTGCATGGAAGGGAAGGCTACTGAACAAAAAGTTCGCGTGTCGTATGTGTAGGAATCCAGAATCAAGACTATTCATTAACACAGTATTCTCAAAGAGAATACTTTGTAGAATGCCTTTGCTTTGAAGAAACGTGCCGAACGTACTTTTAATGACTACACCTTACACACCGATTACTAATGTATGTCGCCGTAATAACCGCTTCAGCCCAAAGCTTGTGGGGAACGCCCTTTGCCTTAAGCATGCAACGAGCCATCTCCATGATTGTGCGATTTTTCCTCTCGACAACACCATTTTGTTGCGGTGTATAAGGTGTAGTCATTTGATGTAGAATGCCTTTGCTTTGTAGAAACGTGCCGAACGTACTTTTAATGTATTCCCCTCCTCGGTCGGTACGTAGTATCTTCAAAGTATGCCCAAATTGATTTTCTATCATAGCTAGAAAATGAAGTATGCATCCTTCGCATACATGTCCTTCGGGATGCTCCATATTTGGAATGCCTTCCACCATGTTGAATTTTTTCAACATATTCAAACTTCTAAAATTGAGGTGCCCCTACCTCGCATGCCATAGTTTAGCCAAGTCCAATGCATGTGAATTAGTAGCAACAAGACCAAAGGATGTCAAAGCTTTAGGTTCATAAATATCCAACAAAAACAAACCTCCTCGCAATGTTCCCCAAGCAACAATTAAAAGTGATCTCTTTGGGTCTTTTATAAGACATTTGTCTTCTTTAAATTCTACAATCAATCCTTGATTCATGATTGTAGAGACCGAAATGAGATTTTTTTTTAATCTTAGGAACATAAAGTACATTTCGAATGTACTTTTCTTCTCCATTGGGAAAAATGAGTGGTATAGATCCACTGCCTTCAATTGGTTACGAGGTGTTGTCAACACCTTGAACCTTGCTTCCTTCCATCTTCTCTATGGTGAGTCATATGGCATGTAGCTCCGCTATCAATCACCCAATCAATGGAAGAAAAAACAGCAACCTACAAAGCTGAAGTAACCAACAAGTCGAGAAGTGGTAGAAATCTCATTTTGATTAGAAATGAGATTGTTAGTGACAAGAGCAAAATCACCATTGAAAGAATCATCCTCCTTTTGATGTTCTAATGAAATCATGACTGTATTTGTATCAATACCTTTCTCTTTATCCTTAGTAAGCTTCTTCCTACATTCCTTTATGTGGTGCCCAAACTTTTTACAATAATGGCATTTACCCTTCTTTTTGAATCCTTGATCTTGGCCTTCCTTGGATTTTTGATCCTTGGAAGAAGAAGGCTTACCTTTGCACTTGCCCTTGCCTTTGCCTTTGGTGAAGAAGGCTTGATCTTCTTGTTCACCAAAATTAGTCCTTGTTTGCTCTTCTTGGAGAAGTAAGCCAACAAGCTCTTCAAAGGAGATTTGTTGTCCCCTAAGAGATATGCTTAAAGTAGACACAAATGGAAGATAGGAATGAGGAGATGAATTAAGAGTAATTGAAACAAATTGAGAGTTCTCGACAATTTCGTCAATGCTAAGAAGCTCTTCACAAAGATCCTTGATCTTCATTAAGTGATTTGAAAGCATATCACCCTCTTGCATCTTCAATGTTGAGAGTTAATTACGTAGAAAAAGCACTTTCGCCGTATTCTTCACTTGGAACATCTTGGCAAGTACTTCCCAAGCACTCTTGGAAGTCTTGCATGATCGAATGTGAGGTAGGATTGATCTCTTCACGGATAGCGCCATGACCGAATGTGCTTGTGCGTCACGTCGATCCCACTTCTTTTGTTCTTCGGAAGACACCTCCACATATGTTGAAGAAGTAGCTCTTGACGGTGTAGTAGGTGCCAAACTAGGTGGCCTCTCTTCATCATCACTTACAACTTCAAACAAACCTTTAGCAATAAAGAGGTTTTTGATCATGTAGCATCACAAGGAAAAATTAGTTCCATCCAACCTATCTTCATTGAACAAAGAACCTATAGATTCAAATTCTTTAGCCATTTCTGAAAATTCAGCTAATAGTAGATGGGAAAAACAGATTCCAAGCCAAAATCTACTAAAAAATCAACAAGATCAAAGCTGGATTAATGAGCACTATAGATTGCAATACACCACATGCAATAGCTTATTCACAAGAAGATATAGGTGGCTGTATTCTGCTGAAATAACAAAATACTAACTAATATGTGGGCTTCCAATGAAGCCAATACCACAACCAAAACTTTTGTGGTAAAATGGTGTGCACTCAGTGTGCTAATGGAGCATATGGTAAGACCTTCTTCCAGGCTCAAAAACAGAAAAATTTCAGCCACTAAAAATGTGTCAAAAACACATTTGTCTTCAAGGTAGATGGGCGCCCTCCTCCAAGAAAAAAATCTGCAATTTGAAGCATGTAATCCGATTTCAATCACATGAAAACTAGTTGAGCATGGGCGCCCTACTGCTGGCTCCCAAATGAGTGGAGGTTCCAAGCTTTTCCCTGCAATTTCCTGCACAAAAAACAAGGAGGAGCCGAACAGTTCTCTCTCCACAAAAATCAAAAAAATTCTGGGTTTTATGAACCAAAAGAGGCGAAATGTGGCTGCCTATTGGGTGCCCTCCAGCAAGCAATCAATTCTGAAAAATGTCTCTGATGCCATGTAAGAATCCAGAATCAAGACTATTCATTAACACAAAGTATTCTCAAAGAGAAGAGAGAGATGGTTAGATGACCATCTTGTAGAAACTTGTGGACAGCCAATATGAACAATAGATTCCTTAACAAAAAAGTGTCTCATACAAATGAATGGCTACATATAAGTAGTCCAAGATGGCTATCTACCTTCATGACTGTTGGCTGTCCAATAAATTGACTAATGGCTATCTAGCTACCATAAGTTACATAAAATAATTAAGTACCCCAAATAACAAGTTAGGTACTTAATTCACATGTATAGGCCCCTAGTGGACCCACGAGTCCCTACAAGTTAGTTTCATACTAACTTGGGCCTAAAATATAAATGACCATGGTTACACAGATCTCGACCTTTTCGGTCATAGTAACCTATGGTTTCTACATCATTTACATTTATTATTCTAACAGTATGAAGGCTCGGGTTTTAGAGAGTATATCTATACTCTCACTCCTCCCGTTTCCACATATCAAGAGTATTGTGGATTATTTGAGTGTTCTATGCTCTAGCAACCATAATATCTAAGATGGATATCAACTTAGGGAATCTAGCCATTTGTTAGATTGTTGGTTGGGGTGGTTCATGCGAAAATCTATATATAGTCTTGTGTGCTTGTTTCTACTCCAAGGATCGTGTGTGGGCATAACAATGGTATCAAAGCCAAAATGAGCTAACCACGCTTCTGCTGTGCACTCTAATGTTTTGTGTACAGGCAAATATTATAAGTTACCAACATGTTCTAGTGGATTGTATAAAAATTTGGAGCTTTAGCTTATCAATTAAATTTTCAAGTGGTTGTTGTAAAGTATCCAATATTTCACCTGATAGCATCAAAAAAAAACTCCTTGAAGATCTCTCAAAGAACTCTCCAAGAATCTAAAAATATTCTGGATACAGGTCAAAGCAATTAAGAAATTGCGTGATAACCTAACTTTTGGTTCATTGGAGAAGACTAGCGATGAGGATTTTTGGAACAAGCTGATCTGTTGAAAAATAATTTTTCTCATTCTTCATTCTCAAGTCAAAATTAAAGTAAGGGGGAAAAATGCTATGTCCATAAACGAGTGTGATTGGTATTAAACTTGTCTATATTAGGACATTGTAGCTATGTATGGAAGGGAAAGCTCCTAAATAGAAAATCCACATGTCCTATAGAGGCCAGGGCTTCAAAGAGTATATCTATACCCTTACTCCTGTTTCGTGAGTATATTGTGGATTGCTTCAGAGTTCTATGCTCTAGCTACCATAGTATCTAAGATGGATATTGGCTCGGGGGAGTTTAACCGGTTGTTAGACTGTTGGCTGGATGGTTCATGCAACAACTTATACTCTTGTGTGCTTGTTTCTACTCCAAGGATCGTGTCTGAGCTTAATAATAGCCTTGAAAAAGAAGAAGAATGATGATAGGTTTCACAAGAAACTTTTCAATAAGAAATTTTCTAAGAGCCAATGCAAGTCCTGGTGGGGGGCAAATGTCAAATTTCAGCAAATTCACATTTCCATACCAATTAACAAATAACAGCTTTCACCACATGGTAACACCTAAAAGTTTCATGTCAATGAAGTGATCACTTGGAAGAAGGCAGGTAGTTGGGCAGGCTATCTGTTGTCTGTCCCAGGAGCAACGCAGAAGGATAGTGAAAAAGCAGAAACATGAGCAATGCAACCCATATAAGCAAAGACATACCTGACAAGAGCAACCTCAGCAGGGATGAACAAGGCATATAGGACGTACCCGGCAAGAGCTCCTGAGCAGGGATGAACAAGGCATGAAAGCAAAGATTTACCCGGCAAGAGCACGACTACCTCTTCGGTTGTGACGTGAGATGCTGGCCTTAAAGAGTTTGCCAGCTATAAATACAGCATTAGTCTCTTTTGAAATGAGAAAGTAATGGAACTTTCAAAGTGCTACATAGAGACCAAGTGTGTGCGTGTATATGCTGGGGACGAGGAGCAGCTTCTTCTCGTCCAAGTGTGGGTTGCTACCACAAAGATGTGTGTGGCTTGAAGAGCAGACAGAGATGTGTACTCTCAGAACTAGAATTACAGTTTTAAAGCACTGATTTATACATATTGTAACATGGAAAAAGCCAAAATAGAAGCATAATTAGCAGTACAGAACCACTTTAAAAGCTAGAACCAGACGAGTGGCATCGTTCATGATACTAGTCCACAACCAAATATGGAATGCTAGCTGCATTCAACACCAGAGACAACCTCACATACATTGAAGCTGTGAACCATAATATAGACTAGGAACGCACGTTTATCACCCTTCACAAAGTCAGCAAAGTCTCAAAAAACATCATCTCAGGAAAAAAAACTACCTAACATTAAAAGGCTTAACTCTATCCAAGTACTCACTCACAAACAATAACTATAAAAGAAAAACAATGCACTTACTGAAAAAATGTTCCATCGAGAGAAGGACTAGGAATTAGAAGTATTAAACTTCAATTGACTCTTGCGCACACCCTTTCTTTGTGACAGGCCACAGCAGAACATGTCACTTCAAATTTAGGGTTGGAATAAGTCTTGTGAGCATTAGACAGCGCACGCCCCATGACTTGACAGCTGATCGACCTAATAGCTCTTCAATGTACACAGTTGAGCAGACGAGAAAAGTATGTGAAACATTAAGAAAGTGTAATAAAGAGATAGTGGTCGTTAATATGCCATTTCAGGCCTTCAACCCATTTCTAAATCCACATTTATGTACTTTCAGCAACGTAACTATTTCTGCATATATATCCCCACAATGTAGCTTCTGTTCAGACTAACTAATGGAAATTGATCAACAAGATCTCATACCAGAACTGAAAACGATATCTGATGATTCTGATCATTACTAGTGCCCTTCAAACCATTGAAGAATGAGCAGAACTAGAATCTTGACTAACGTCAGCAAACTGTACATAAATGAACTCAATAGTTGCTTGAAGCTCTGAGTAAAAAGGAAGCTACAGTCACTGACGAGTCCTCCTCCTCCGAGTGGTAGAGCTTGTACTTCCCTCCGCATTAGCGTTATTTGTAGAGTCCCTGTTGCCTTCATTGGTCCGATTTACTTGGAAATTTTCACCCCACAATGCCTGTCTCACAGCCAATGAATGATCTGAAAAATGGTGCCTTCTGGGAAAGCGCCTCATCCTGGCTGAAAAACTCCTTCCCCCAGCTGCAGCTGGCCCAAAGACTTGAAAAAGCAAAAACACTGTCCACCAGTTTCCTTCATCCCCTGGAAAATCATTTTCTTCAGCTTCATCGTCTGGATCCTCGTCATCAATAACATAATCTCCGAACACGGTTGCACCAGGCATTGCTGACCGTATTGAACTAAGAACATCACCAATGTCACGTTGTCGCTCTAGTCGTCTCCAGTTACGCTGGCGCACAGGATCTACATCAGATGGTCGTGCAAGTGGGTGTTCCAATCTTGCATGCTTTCGCAATTCTCCATAAGTGCCAGAAAAGGAACAACTTTCATGTGCACAATTTCTGATTTTACAGTTGAGATGTTGGCGAGCTCGCTCAACCACGCTCCAACCTTTAACTCTACCTCTGCACAAAGGACAAACCAAGGACAATAGACCTTCTTTATCTTGCACTCTTTCATCTCCTGGAATAGATAAAATTCCCCTGTCCTCATACCCACGAGAATCAACACCAGCACGGTCTCCAGCTCCACCAAATAGTGATTCTGAAAACAAGCCAGGCTCTCTCCCTGATAGATGTTCCGGCATGTTTTCCCTCGCACTTCCAGAATGACCAGTGCCAGTCTCAAGTCCCAAACGCAAATCCACCCTATCTCCTTCGGACAGATTGCCATGCAGCAAGTCTGCTCTTGATCGAGTCATTGAGCTTGAAGCTGCAGTTGATAAAGACTCAGCATAAGTACCATCCACCCCTTGTTGCTGGTTCTTTGCAGAAGCATGTGCTTTTCTGTATTGGTCAAGACAATTGGAATGCCGATAACTGGTATCACACATATAAGGACGACAACCTTTTTCATAAGAAGTACACAGTAGCAGAACAGCATTGTGAGGGTGTTCCATGCATATTGGACAAGTTGAATCTTCCCACTCTTTCTTAGACTCGACCTCCTCTCCTTCCTTCGAACTGCTCCCCTGGGAACCACCTCTTGAACAGCTGGAATAAGGCTTGTAACGGGATCCCTGAGACCTGTGTGATGACAGAGATCTGCTGCCCAAATCCTTTGGCATGCTGGACTCCTAATAAAAAACACCATTATTAGAGTGCAATGCAACCTATCAATGAAAAAAAATGATAAGAGTAAAATATGCTTTCCAGCAAAAGTTAACACTAGAATTGACACAAGAGTTAATCCAAACAGGTTAGAAACAATGACACTCTCAGTTAGGGAGAAAAATGTTTCGTCTTCTCTAGAACAAATCGTGAAACTATATCAATTCACAAGTTCCAACAAAAAGTACAGCAGAGAAATCCAACATATCTTAACGCATTCTTCGACCAGTTCAAACAAAGGAACAACTAAAATTCATTGTCCAAAAACCAAATCTCCTAGTCCTATTGATAATGGAACAACTCTTAGCACAACAATATATAATATTTGCTCTGTAAAGAAACTGCTACATCCAAGCAAATTTGAACTAGCTCAAATTTTTGTGCAATGTTGACTAATTTGCTCAACATAGACCGAAGGGATTGCCCTACAATTATGCAGAAAAAAATAAAGAGAAGAACAGTAAATTGCTATCTTTCAAAAGAAGTAAGAATACACATGGATAATGATTATTAATTAAGAACTGGGCAGGAAGTTGTCTACAAACAACAGGGCTGATTCAGACAAAACATCAAAAGATCTACATCAGCAAAAGTGAGATCTCCTCAGTATCTGAAAGGATGACATGGTCTTATCCATCTTCAAAATAAAGCTAAAAATATCTCCAAAATGAAACTTGCCAAGTCATTCATTTCCAACAAGTCAAAAAGAGACCATAATCTACAAATCCAAAGAAAATGAAGGCAAAACTAAGCTTTTATGCACTAAAAGCTTCTTCTCACAGGCAAGAAATAGCAATAGTAACCAAGCAGGTAAGAATGAATCACCCAGTGATTGACGCAATTGCAAGTGTTATTAACCGTAACAAATAACCAACTGACCCCATTCAAGCCAAACATAAGAAACCAAAAAGGATGGCATAGTAAACACAATCACATTTACGGAATGAAAAGACTGGTCGAGACTCCATAAAGCGAGAACAACAAAAAACAAACCCTAGTCTGGAGCAACTCAAAAGACTAGATCCAAAAATGGAAATCGGTAATTATTAAAACTGAAGACCTAAACGCTTACAGAAACTCCAAAATTTATATCCAGATTGAAACGTAAACCTCTTAATATTGAGACAAAACCTAAGTAATGATGGAGTCCTAAGTCCAGCTACATTTACAATTTCCAGATTTTGCAGCGTTTACATCATCAACTATTGAAAATTTCCCGTATGGCATTTTCCCACATCCAGTG
Organism: Diphasiastrum complanatum; assembly: GCA_029204225.1. Lineage (NCBI taxonomy): Eukaryota > Viridiplantae > Streptophyta > Lycopodiopsida > Lycopodiales > Lycopodiaceae > Diphasiastrum > Diphasiastrum complanatum. The sequence goes on along the minus strand of MU835032.1, from coordinate 28,770 downwards.
CAAAACATATTGTCCATTAGAGCAGCGTTGACTAGGGCTTACAAATCTAGATTCAAAATTTGACTTACCAGTAAATAAATTTACTAAAACACTGTATTAAAGAGCGTCACACGTGCACATGCAAGAAAGGACCAGTAAATGTTCAAAATCGCATTTGCCATGAAAACATAGAAGGATCAAAAAGCACCGAATAACCTAGAGGGATTAAAAGGGGAAGATACTTAGTTGGTGTAAACAACTGCTTTGTGGTAGAAGACACTTGCTTCGACTGCAACACAGCTATTACCTCAGCGACCGACTGAGTATGGCAAGTACCAAAGTTGGACAGAAAGCAACCCGAATTAGATCGTGATTCCAAGAAAATACACAACAAGCACAAAACTTATCGAAGCTACCACGGCTGACTACATAGCAACCCAACCCTTATACAAAAGCTCCCAGTCCGAAAGATAAGGAGCAGGATAAACTTACCGTCAAAAGAAGCGGACCAGCACGGAGATGCCTTCGGCGGGATGTCAAGCGGAAGATGCCATAACGGAAAACAAACCCCAGGGTAGGCCAGAGACGATGATTGGCAGCAAAAGGAAAACGAAAGAGGAAGATGATGAAGAAGAAGAGAAGATGGTTGAAAGTGGTGACAGAGAAATGCAGGCAGGATGAGATCTGATGCAGAAATAGGCAAAGCCGATCCCAGAAGAGGGCAGAAACAAGGGATCGGAGGCCGGAGAGAAAAAAGCAAAGGGCGAGAAATGGATCGCAACTCCTCCCCCAGCAAAATATACAGCAAAAATAGACATATGAGAGAGAGAGAGAGACACACCTCCAGGCCAAACACCTGGAAGCGCAACCGCGTCTTGGTGGCAGACAATCGGTTGGACCGTCCCCACCCCCGGCGGCCGACAGTACGTTGGGTGCTGGCCGGGGGCCGCCGGGAGGTGCAATTGGCGTCTCTCGTTTTCAAAAGACAAGACGTGTGGTATTGAACCTCCCTTGTTGGGAAAGATGCCCCATCTTGATCATCTACTCCTCCCTCCATGTACCCTCTCAACACTCAATGGGGAGGAGCATGGTGACTTGGGTCGGAAGCTTCGCAAGTTTTGGGAGGACCTCGTGAGCTTGGCAGGCCTGATTGAATCTCGCCACATGGTAGGGCTTTACTGGAGAAACTCATCCTCATGCGTCGTACAATCAGTCTGAGATCCAGATCTTTCACGTGCTAGATCCAAATATTTCGCATGTATACCAGCTCTACAATCTGTACACACTGCATCATCGTGTATACCAGCTCTATGATCTATACACATTGCAATGGTCACATGTGACTCAGTTCTTGTCCTTCATGTACACACGAGTTTTGAAAGTCCATATAACATTCACGTACATATTGGAGAAAGAAAAAGGAATATGTTTGATTATGGGATAAAGTCACGTAGCTATCGTGGGTGTTATCATGCCCAACGCTATTGCAAGTAGTGCATTAACAATATAAGGCCCCACCCCCACCCCCAAACACACATACACACACACACACACCTGATGGATTTAATAACTTCTTCAATCTGGTTTCTAATCTAGATCCAATCATTCAGTCTATCAAATAGTAGCATGCCGAAACTGTCAGGATTCAAAGCAGAGAAAATTTGAACTTTACAAGTTGGATCAAAGTCGACTCAAATCAAACTTGTTCGATTCAACCCAATCGATAACGACTCGACAATTTCAACTATCGATTCGACCTACTCTATCGACCATCAACTTGAATCAATTCAAAACTTCTTATTTCAAATTGAGCTACTTAAAGTAAAACAATCCGAATCGAGCCATATTATTTTGGATCTTCTATTTTAATCATCTACATGATTTCGAGTTTACACATGGGTAGTCCAAATTGACACTAACAATTTGAACCAACAAATCGTACAAAAAGATTAAACGTCCACTTCAAGGGTACTATTGCAAAATCAAATCAAATTAGACGGCGGTTGCTTTCACGACTGATTATAGCCATGATATATCTTGTAGACATATTAGATTAGTCATTGATCATGCTTATGACATTTTACAAGACTAATGGAGCTTGTTGTGAAGCGCCAGGGGCAAAGTAAAATGTGACCATCTGTCATTGTATCGTTGTATCGTCAACGTACTTCTGTTGCATTGCAACATTGATGGACACTTCCAATTCTATGACGAGCTCAATTTGCAGGGGTGGCGAATTCAAAGTTTCCTACATTACCTGCTATTGCAATTATTCTAGTTAGTGACTTACATCAAGCAGTAGGTTTTAAGTAATTATTTTAATATTTTATGTTTTACTAAGCTTTTTAGTTCAATTACTCTTTGCCAATGGGCATTATCATTCTATGTGCTTTCATCTATTTGTACATTGATGGGTTTTCCCATCCTCTAATCATCAAGCATGAGCTAGGTATTTTGTTGTGATATTATAACTAGACATTCACATATATCCACAATCATTGAAAAATCATTGCAACTGTCAAATATTGGATTTAGAATCTGCATATACTTCTATATGGCTGGTCTCATTGTAGACAAGCTAGATGGATCCAACTATCATTCATGAAAATTCAAGATGAGAATAGTGGTAATGGCCAAAGAGTTATGGAAGTTGTCACTAGCATCGAAACTAGACCTGATGCAGATGATCAAGTCATTTCTAGATGGAAGCTGATGAAGGATGGTAAAGCATTCACTTTAATCATTCTAATATTAGGACAAAAGGAAGTAGAAAAAGAAATCTCAAAAGCAAAACAAATCAAATCAAACATTAATCGCCAAAGACGTCTCAGAATCAAGGACAACAAACCAATTTATAGCCAAAGAAGAAAATGTGTTGTAAGGATCACAAAGAGCTCTTGTTGTCGACACTCCATGAATTTGAATTTTAGATTCAAGTACTTCAAGAAATGAGCTTATTGACAAGGATTTTCAAGAAGACGTTGCAACTCAAGAGCAATGAAATCAAGATCAATATATACAATTTCCTTTGCCTCCCAAAAGATTTAGCAAGAGTTTGAATGCAACTTGTAAGATATATTGATGAGTCTTCTTGCTATTTTATTCAATAACCAACTATGGTTTACGAAGCACTCTCTCTATCTAACTCAAACTTCGAAAGAGAAGCAATGGATAGAGAGTACAATTATTTGTAAAAAAACAAGAACTGGATTGTTGTCGACTTACCTATATATAGAAACATAATTGATTGCAAATGAATATTCCAAATCAAGTACAATGCGTATGGGAGCATAGATCAAAAAAAGGATCAACTAGTGGCAAGGGGATTTTTTCAAGTCTCCTATTGACTATTTCAAAACTTTTAGTCCAATAGTTAAGCATTCTTCGATCAAGCTTTTACTCTTATATGTTGCTGCAACTAATTTTGAAGTACATCAACTAGATGTACAAACAACTTTTCTTAATGGAGTAATCAGAAGGGGTAAAGTAATTTATGGCTTGAAGCAATCCTCTAGAGCGTGGTTTCAAAAGATAAATTATTTCCTCATACAATGTGGATTCAAACCAAGCTCTACATATTTGAATTTACTTCAAAGCCATGCAACAATTTTTTACAATAATCACGTTGTGTGTTGGTGATACATTATTGTTCAGCAATAATGTATATCCCATAAAAGATGCGGCTAGAGGGTTATATGCTCAATGGCAAAGAGAATCATGTATGCAAACTCTACAAAGTAATTCATGGCTTGAAGCAATCCTCTAGAGAGTGGTTTCAAAAGATAAATTCTTTCCTCATACAATGTGGATTAACCAAGCTCTACAGATTTAAATTTACTTCAAAGTCATGCAACATTTTTTTACAATAATCACATTTTATGTTGATGATACATTATTGTTCAGCAATAATGTATATCCCATAAAAGATACAAAGAAGATTTTGTTTCAAGGATTCAGCATGAAACACAAAATCTTTTGAAACGAGAAATGGCAAAGAGACATGTTTTATAAAAGTTTTTATGATTTTTTAAAAATTCATATTAAATTTTAAATCTTAATTTTTTTAATCAACTGATTATTCCTAAAATGTTGCATTTTGCAAACGTTTTAAGTTTGAGTTTAGTATTCTGAAAACTGTGGACTAAAATCTTGAAAAATTACAGAAGACAAAATTTATGGAATTTGATGCAATGAATAATAATAGCTTAAATGTGCAAATTAAAATTTCGTAAAAATATTTATTTAATTTTTTTCCATAAACATACATTTTAAAAGAATTTAATATTTGTTTGAAAGCCAAATTTTAAATTATGTATAAAATTTTAACATTTGTAAACATTATTGTAACATGTAAACTTAAGTAAAACTCTAAACACAAGTATTGTCCAACATCATGCAATTTATAGCATCATTTTTGAAATAGTCAAAAATAGAAATACAAGTTATTTTATTGTTGTTGTCTAGATTACATTCAAAAGTCTTCCAATAAGTCATTTGGATCAACTTCAACGAGATTTTGAACATTTGAGATAGTTGGAGCCTCTTGAGTAACAACCTCTGTGATGATGTTGTACTCTTACTCTACCACCTCCGCTAAGTCTCCCTCATCGCCTACAATTCCGTTGATAGGTTGTTGAGGCTCCTTACATATTGAGACCACATCATCTTCATCTAGTCCCACTTTACCTACCTCTTGGAATTCAGGCAATTTTACATCCGCAACATGTCTTCATTTTTGGACAACACATGCACTAGTGATCCCACTACCGCTAAATAAATCTGAAACCTAGTTTATTGGGTGTAAAAACATTTCAATCAATCTATTTATAGGACGTTGTGGCTTTTGGTATGGGCAAGCCACAAAACTAGTCATCAAATTTTTCAATTTCGTAGTCATTGTCAAATAGTCAAAGTGGTTCAAAAAAATCTGTGCAGCTGGCAATGTTATAATGGAGCACTGACCTCTTTCCATCAGCTGAAAAATAGCCCATGCTAATATACTCAAATGTGTTATAAAGGCGAGCACCACCAAAATTCCTCACATGTGGTTTAAACCCGCAAACATTTAAAAATATAACTGACAAAAAGAAATGATTTTAATAAAAAAAACAAAGACCTAGCAAAAGTAAAAGCATCAAAAATTTTGCTTACCAAATGGCATTCTTGATGCCAACATTGTAGACCTCCAACAAGGCCTTGTGGACCCCAACTTGTTGCCAAGTGGAATGAACACACTACTCTCCAAAGTGGAGCAGTAGTGACCTCCAAAAAAATAGCAACAACTTCCTTCACCTCCGGGTATTTAAAAGGTGTCTCATCATTAAGAGACCCTTTGAGCTTGAAACCATATGGAATGTCTACAATGCAAAGGGTGTAAGGTCTTCTTTTAACGAACTTTGAAATCATGTTTGCATCGCCTTGTTGAATGGTATAGTGACATGGTTGATCATCAACGGATTTGGAAATGTAGGTCTCATTTGGATCTTCTTTAGTAGTCACCTCCCCAGTCTGTTGAAGCTCCCTTTGCCCCTACTCTGTCTTGGCCTTTTGCAAATGAGTCCTGAACTGTTTAGTGTGAAAGTACAGTACTTGAGGACCATAAATGGATCTTTGAATGATCCACAAGGTTGATTGTGTGCTTGATTAACAATCTATCAGATACTAGTCAACAAATCATCTAACTTCTCACTATGGAGAAAGGGAATACATAGTAAAACACACTTCCTTTGCTAAGTTAGATGAAAATACAGCATGTAATAAGGAAGTAGACTCAACTTTCTTGCCCTAAAATGAAACCCTAGCCTAGATCCTAGAGTCATGCTTGGTAGGTGCATGGTTGGTAGAAATCTCATCATAAATCAAGGTCTAGATCCTCCAAAGTAAGAATCACTACCAAATGGACACAACCATTCCTCTTGACTCGTGCTAACCTACATTAGGTGTAGATTGCCATGTGGCACTTTGGCCATACAAGTGTCAAACAAAAAATATAGACAAAATGTACAATATTCTACATGGCTAGATTTGCCAACATAGGCAATTTTTCACACTCCTCCTCAAATCTAGCCTTGGAAACAACAACACTTTTATCAATCACTCCAATTGAAGATCTAAGCTTGACAAATGAATCTTTAGGTAAAGATTTAGTAAACAAATCAGCCAAGCAACTTGATGATGGCACATGTTGGAGCTTGATCTCTTTGGCTTGCGCTTTCTCCCTCACAAAATGATGAGCAATCTCGATGTGTTTGCTCCTTGCATGGAATGTAGGATTAGTTGCAAGTGATTGGGTTGATTGGTTGTCACAATAGATGATAGGGATTTCCTCCTCCATGACATGAAGCTCCACCAATAGCCTTTTGAGCCACAAGACCTCCTTGCATGTTGATGTCAAGGTCTTGTACTCAGATTCTGTGAAAGATAAGGAGATGGTATCTAGCTTTTTGGAAAGCCATGATACTATTCTATCACAAAGAAAAGTGGCAAAGGCACTTTTGTATTTCCTATCCACTTTGTCACCTGCAAAATCTGAGTCACTATAGGCTATTAAGCCAAGATTAGTCCCTCTACACAATATGCCAATATTCTTAGTAGATGAAATGTATCTAAGAACTCTTTTGGCCATCTTCCAATGTGAAACTAGAGGACTTTGCATGAATTGGCTTAACTTTCCAACACTATAACTAAGATGAGGTCTAGTTATAGTTACATAAATCAAGGAGCCTATAAGCCTTATATATAATGTGATGTCCTCAAAGCATGCTTCATCACCATCAATAGATGCTTTTACATGTAGCACCATTGGAGTCTCAATGCCTTTTCTTCGAGAAAAAAGTTTATCCTAGAGTACCATCATGCTCTAGGTGCTTGCTTGAGCCCATAAAGGCTCTTCTTCAAAAAACACACCTTTCCTTCATGCTTTGATGAAGCCCTCGGGTTGCCTCATGTAGATCTCCTCATCCAAATAACCATTGAGGAAAGCGTTTGTGAAATCAAGTTGGAACAGCTCCCAATTGAAGGCTGTAGCAAGACTAATGATCAACCTAATAGTAACAAGCTTAGCCACAAGAGAAATAGTCTCATCATAATCAATGCCTTTGGTTTGTAAAAACTTTTTTGCTACAAGCCTAGCTTTATGCTTACTTATTGATCCATCTTGATTATACTTCAATCTAAACACCCACTTGCAATCAAGTGGTTTCTTCCCTTGAGGAAGATTCAAAAGATCCCAAGTATGATTCTCAATGAGAGCATCATACTCTACTTGCATAGCATCCATCCAACTCTTAGATGTACAAGCATCTTCATAGCATGTTGGCTCATCTAATATTGAAGTAAGAAAGGTGTAAGATGTGAAAGATGATGAGCCTTCCCTTTGATCACCTTGACCATCATAGGTGAGCCTCAATGGCTTGGTCCTTGTCCTTGTGGATCTCCTTGGAGTTCTTGGAGTTCTTGCATCTTGAGGTGGATCCTCAAGTTCTTCTTCACTTGGAAGCTCCTCCTCCATCCTAGCATGATCCTTGGCATCAAGATGATTAGTAGCATTATCATCCAAATTACAAGCATGTCCTTCATCAAAAATAACATCTCTACTCACTATCTCCTTGCTAGTGATGGGATTGAAGACTCTATAACCTTTGCTATTCTCACCATATTCCACAAAGATGTCTTTGATGGAGGTTGCATCATCCTTCTTCCTTGTATCCAAGGACTGGTGTACTTAGCAAGTGGAGCCAAAAACTTTTAGATCCTTGAGATTGGGCTTCTCTCCAAATAGAGCTTCAAATGGTGTGACTCCCCCAATGGCGTGGTTAGGCAATCTATTGCACAAATAATTACCACAAGTTATTGTCTCACCCCATCTAGCCTTAAGGCCTTAGCACACTCACAAAGAGATCTATTTCTCCTCTCACTCACTCCATTTTGTTGATGGGTGTATGGACATGACAACTCCCTCTTTATGCCATTAGAATTACAAAAGTCAGTCAACTTATTGGAGATATATTCACCTTTATTATCACTTCTTAGCACCTTGATCTTGGTACTAAATTGATTTTCTATCAAAGTTTTGAACTTTACAAAAGAATCATACACCATAGATTTGCTAGACAAGAGGTACATCCAACAATATCTAGAATAGTCATCAATGAAAATTACATAATACTTGGCACCACCATTAGACTCATGTGAGACGTTATGAACATCCGAATGAATGAGTTCAAGAGGAGTGCTTGATCTAGATGTAGATCTTGAGAAGGGTAGTTTGTGAGCCTTTGAGAGGCTGCATGCCTCACATATCTTCCCACACTTTGACAAATGCTTGGGGAGGCCAACTGCAAGCTCCTTTGCACACATAGTTTTCATGGCTTTGAAGTTGGGGTGGCCCAACCTTTTGTGCCATAGTTCCACCTTTGATATTTCCATCTTTTCCAAATTAACACTCTCCACTGCAAAAATATATTAGCATCAAACTTAAACAATCTACCTTGCTTAAAGCCTTTAGCTATGCATTCATCAATTCTAAGGATGGAACAAACTCCATGCTTAAATGGTACATCAAGCCCATTATCCATTAATTGGCCAACACTAAGCAGATTCTTGGTTAACTTAGGAACATAAAGAACATTCTCAAGATTCATCCTTTTGGATGATCCAACATACAATATGGAATGGTTCCTATTCCACTTACCTTACATTCTTGACTACTTGCAGTATAGATAGATCTATGTACATCATTGTAAGAAAGTAAAGTGGAGAAAATGTCCTTTTGATATGACATGTGGGAGCTAGCCTCACTACCAATCCACCAAGAATCATTGGTGTTGCTCTTGGATGATGGAGGTTTGTTGGAAACCATCAAGAATGACTCTTCTTCATCCTCCTCCTCCTCCTGATGTGCAATGTTGCTTTGTTTGCTCTCTGTTGCCTTCTTCTTCTTGAGACATTCTGATGCAAAATGTCCTTTCTTTCCACAGAAAAAACATTTGAACTTGGACTTGTCCTTGATCTTGCCCTTTGAGCTTGAAGCATCATCCTCTTCCTTGGTCTCCTTGAAGTGCTTGTCATTGGTCTTCTTCTTGCCTTTGAATGAGAAATTGGCTTTCTCATCACCATTCTGCAGAGACATAGAATTCATTCTTGCATTGGTGTGCATCATCCTACACTCTTCAGCCACTAATACACTATGAAGCTTTTCTATAGTAGGCAAAGTGTCTTGGATTGCAAAGCTTTGGACCAAATTTGTAAAGCTACTTCCTAGATCATTGAGAACAATTTGTACAAGCTCTCCATCCTGAATCTTCTCTCCAATGGAAGCCAACTCCCTATTTAGAAATTTGATTCTTAGAGGATAATCATGTGCATTCTCCTCACTTCTTCTCATGCTTTGCAAAGTCTGATTTCTAAGCATAAGAACTCTTGAAGTGTTACTAGATTCATATATTGACTTTAAAGAGTACCAAGACTCTTTAGCACTAGTACAAGCTGATACTTCTCTCAACAAATCATTGCTTACATTCATCTTCACACAGTGAAGTGCAAGCCTAGATTTCCTCTTGTATTTAGCTAACTCTTCTACACCTAGAGGTTCATCTTCATCATCAATTAGAAACCATAAGTGACTCCATCCTAACCTTCCAAATAGCATAATTAGTAGAATTTAACCTGTCACTAGCTCCTAGAAGGTATGCTCCAACAGATCCCATCTTACTAGTGAGATTCTACACACAAGAAATAGATTGGTTTGATTTGAAACTCACAAAGGTTTCACTCTTGTAGTGTTTCACTCAAATTTGATTTCTAATCCAAGAAATGGACTTATAATCATAGTTCTATCACTCCCTCACAAATTTGGAGTGAAGATAAGATGAAGTGAAAACTACTTTTAAACAAATCTTTACAATCTTGTCTATTTCTGGACAATAGAATGACTCTATCTCTCTCTATCTCTTTGATGTACTTTCAAGACCTGTTTTTCACTTAAAGAGGGCTTGAATTCAGCCTAGATTAATTAGTTCTCATGAAACAAATCCAAAACCAATTAATGGCAAGTAATCTTGGTAGCTTATTCTAGGATTAGCACCAAAAATTACATCAAACTGACTCCAAATGAGATTTTAATGATCCAATGAATATAGGGGTTTGAATGCTGGTTCAGAACTTGCTAAAACTGGATTACACTTGAACAATGATCAATAGCCTTGTACTTGGCTTTGATACCATGTGAAAATACAGTACTTGAGGACCATAAATGGATATTTGAATGATCCACAATGTTGATTGTGTGCTTGATTAACAATCTATCAGATACTAGTCAACAAACCAAGATCTAGTTTAGCAATTTGATAGATCACAAGTAGCGGCAATCAAAGGTTTGATCAAAAGCCTGATCCCGAGTTCACATGTGTGAACAGCAGGCTGCTATACGGCTTGTAGACAATATTTGATTTGTGCCAAAGCTTGGTTTTGTTAGAATCAATCACAATCTTCATACATAGAGAGAAAATCCGATTTGCCAACATAGGCAATTTCACATGTAGGAAGTTAGCCACTCTTCCCATCCTCATTATGAGTAAATATAAAAAATGTCTAGAGATAACTTATGCTCAACATGGCTAACAATTAACTTATGCTCAACATGGTTAGCAATTAACTCATGATCAACATGGTTGGCAACAATGATAACTTATGGTCAACATGGTTAGCAACAATGATAACTTATGCTCAGCATGGCTAGCAACAATGAGTCACTAAAAAGTGAAACATAAAATAAAATTCAAAGATGGTTACCTATGCTAAGCATAGAACTATTAAACTATTAAAACTCATTACAAGAATAATGTAAAGGAAGCTATGCTCAACATGGAAACACATCAAAACAAGGAGTTGAACTCACCAATGTCTCTGAATTTAATCAAGAATCTTTGAAGCTCCTCGTCTCTTGTATTGCTTGGGTAGAGTGATTGACCCTCATCCCAATTCTGACAATTCAGATCTTTAACCATGGCCTCTTGAACTTTTATGAAAAGCTTATGCCTAAGATTTAGCATTGATGTCAGAAAGTTACCTTTGAAGCTTTCCCATTCTACAAGGCTTAACTGTTCAGCTACAACTTTGGACAAAACGCTTATTATGATATCCTACGAAGGGATTCTTTGCATGTTTTTCTATTCGAAAATTCTCATATATGTAGGAATTTGAGCTACGTATTCCACCTAAGACAAAAAATTGAGTTAGCTATGTATTCTACATCAAACAAAAAATCTATAAGAATCAGTAAACTTGATATCAAAACTTGCAGGGTCAACAAGAAACAAAAAGGGAATAACAATCGCATGAGTGTGATCTTCAAATTTAATCTTGAGATTATGTAATTCCTTCGATTGCATTCTCACAACATGCAAGATAAAGTTATTTTCAGCAAACTAAAAGGGAAAGAACAAGAATGAAAATCTGTGAGTTAATTTACAAAAATAATAAGAATTACCAGAGTCTCATCAAAAGGCTTTCACGTAGATATCCTCCAAAATATACAAATAGACTTTCTTTTCAATTGATTTCACAAGGAAATATGTGAAACCCTCATCCTCGTCATTTACGGTCACCTTGTAAAACACGTGACATGCAAGGTTGACGACCCTTTGCTAGCATTCTCGGCGGTCCAAAAGAAAAGCTCTGTCAATTTCTATCTTTCACAACCCTTTGTAAAATAAATTTGACAAGTCCATTTTTTGAAGTCCGGATGGGTTGAATGGAGGCCAAATTCTAATTTGGGCTATTTTGTAATTCTTCCAAAAAAATTGCTCTCAAGAATCTGCAATTTGAAATTAAAACATGTTAAATATAAAGGAACATTCGGATTACTAATAAATTTGCACATCAATGCATCCATGACTCCTAAGAGTGCGATAAATGGACGCTAGCCCACCAAGAATAAAAAGCAAAGTCTGAGGTAGTTGACCAAATTACCTAGAACATGAATGATGTATAAGAGCTTAACAAGGCCTTGACTACATAGTATGAAAAGTTGTAAAGAAGAATAAACAAGAAGGAAGTCCAAGGCCTCTAGACACTCCTTAATCAAGTCATGACCTTACTAAATAGAGAGAAAGCCCTCACAATAACCCTCCAACAAGATATTTCCACCTTGCATAGCATTTAAGAAAGTAAATATGAATTTCACAATAGTATTTACAAGCTCACAATTCAATATTCATTATTAGTATTACAAAAATAGTCACAAATTCCAAATATTGTAGTGTAGTATCTAATGTTTGGTCTTGTGGCATGTTTATTGTGATATGATCTAATCATGAACAATTTCGTAAAGGGTTGAACATCAAGATTTCTTGGTAACGATTTACCATTTCAAATTCTTGATGATCCAAGATCTTGCCAAACTTTATAGTAATGCCTATTACAGATTCTCTCAAAGGTGATGAAAAATGTCTCATATGTTCAATGAAGAGTTTTTGGATTTTATTGATACACATTCTAAAGACTACGTGATCCACTAATAGCGGCTATTTGGTCCTAACCAAAACATTATTAAGATCGTGAAATCACCAATATATTTATTGATAATTAGTTTGAATTTATTACTACTATTACAATACTGATTGTGTGATTGTGAATATTGAATAATTAAATCATAAAATCTAAACCTATGAGTCTATCTTTGGACTTTCCTTTATAGTTGATAGCCCATTTATAAGGCAATGACTTAAAATGTTGGCATGTCTTTTAGCTTCAAAAGTCGTAAAGTTGGAAAATGGATCGGAGTAAGCGTGCTCTAACAATTAAGAATCAATAGTTGTTGAGTAATCTAAAGTAGGACGAGGAATCCATGAGTGTTTATCTCTATGGCAATGTCTCCAATACGAACCTCTCGAGCTGTGGTGTCAAGTGCTATGACATCTATATTGACGGGCCCTAAAACACGTAAAGCCAAACAGAATCTGCGTGGACCAAAATGTACTATGTTCATACCGTAGTTCTTCGAGTGTACCTATGGTTGTCGAGATTGTTTGTTAGCTTCAAGTGTAGAGGTTGGCTCTTCTGAAGTTGGGGTTGGCTCTTCTGAAGTTTGGGTAATGTGTCTAAGAATGGCAGTTAGATCATCATCAGTAGGAGCTGGTGGGGGAGGCCGACGAGGTATCACTAACTCAGTATAACGGATGGTTGTTAGGCCTACACATACCCATTTTAGATTTGTTGCTAGCTCATACATGCTTAAAGTACTTTCATCTACTCTATGTCTGACTCAAAACAATCGATCGCTTGGGATGGAAACGTTGGACATAAGGGCTATAGAAGTAGTAATAAGCTGCCCCTTGTTGTACTACCTGACAGAAGTCTGAATACTTTTGATATACATAAATTCAAAAGGAAAATTATTTCCAAAGTTAACAACTACTAGTTTGATAGGATTATTGGCAAGCTTAAGTTGATTTGAAATGGGCTAGAATTTAACAGGAGAAAGGAAGACAATGAAGATAACAAGGACTAGAACAACAATCAAGTAGTCATTATATTTGAATGTCGAGAATGTATTACTCAACAAGATTTGAAGCTACTTTGATTCAACCTTCCATGTCAAAAGAGTTCACTTCATAGACCCCCTCTTTTAAATAGTTGTCAACAAGTTCATCTCCTCATTGAAGCAACCATTATTTTCTATCTTCACCTCATTGACATGGATCTATTTTCTATCTTCACCTCATTGACATGGATCTATTTTTGTGTCAACAAAAACAAGAAATGTTGCCTTGAACATTCTCGTTGAGCTACCTCTTGTGAACACTACAATGCAACCAATTGACACTAACCAAACCTAGACCCACGATCCAATTCATATCTAGTTCAACAATTTTTATGGAAAACCTTATTCAATTTCTAAAATAGCATTCAAAGAGACAAATAAGAAGGAAGAGTCTCAACCAATGATTGATTGGTTAGCAACAAATCCTTGACTAAGAAAAATCATTCATGTATCACATCTTTGGTGCAAAACAAATGTTGGAAACTATTCCAATCATGAATCAAATTCTAGTGAAGGTTAAGAGTTTGAAGAAGACATGGACTAGTAGATTCAGTGTCACCTGAGCGACCTAGACTAAATAAACAACCCATGAAAATATTGTCATGCATGAGATTAAATTAGTGTATGCTTCTAGAATGACTTTGAATTAAAACTTAAGACATCCATCTTTTGCTAAGTTACGTTTCCCAATCCTTAGGAATCTCCATTAATGTTGACGTGTCCACGAACTTCCTTGACCTAGTGTAAGCACATAGTCTTGTTTTTGCAAGGCAAGGAAAAAATTCATAGTTATTGAGCCAACACAATTACTAAGCCCCAAGCCACCACTTTCTCCCAAAGCCAAAGGATACGAGTTCGTAGTCCTAACTTCATACGTCAATCATGTAGATGAAATGCTTCTTCGAGGATAAATTCAAAGATTTGTCCAACTACAATGTATTTCTCCTTATACACCAATTGTAGTTGGACAAATCTTTGAATTTATCCTCAGAGAAGCATTTCAACTACATGATTGACATATGAAGTTCGGACTACGACCTCGTATCCTTCGGCTTGTAGATATTTCATATTTAGAGGGTCAACTTCCTATAACATCAATATGACATATGAGAATGTTTGTATCAAAAGAGGGATCTTTGATTGAAACTTCAAAGACAAAAAGGGGTAGCTATTTTCCTTCCCATCACCCTAGCTACTCAACCACCTAGTTATTTCATGCATTTAAAATGAGCTACAAAGAGGTTGTAAATGTTTACATTTGAAAAGAGAACATGCAAGAGTTGCAAACATGGAACTCCCATGCATTTGAATTGAGCTATGGAGAAGTTACAATTATTTAGGTTTAAAAAGGATCATGCAAGAGTTGCATACAAGGAATAAAAGAGGTGAACATTCAAGGGACTGAAACAATGAAATATTGTGTATGTTCCATTTTCATCTTTCTATGAATGTCACCTTTTCCATTTGTGTTCATCTGACTTACAGCTAGTGTGACATGTCTAATTTGACATTTGCAAGCACCCTACCACACAATCTAGTTTTTAATTTACTTTCTAAAGCAATGAACAATTATAAAAAACAAAGTGCTAGCTATCACTCAATCTTGACAATTTAAGCGTCAATACCAACCACTAGCATGTGTTCCAAAAATGGTATATAGGGTAAACAAGCAATTTATAGCAAAAATATAATCCAAAGAATGAAAGCCCTGTTGGGTTCAGAGTTACAACAGCCACACTTTTTACATTGTGACTGTTGAGAGGTTCATATCCTGCTTTGAACTATAAATAAGAGCATCTCAATGAAGTAAGCTAATGCATTTGTTATGCTGTCAAGATTCAATCAAATATTCCTGAATGATTTTATCCAGAATCGTCTCCAACCAAAGCATGACCTTCATATGATGGTCATCTCCCTGGTCAATGTTCAACCAAGTGGCAGACTCAAAATCCTTAGTTATAAGTTTCAATGATGGTCAAATTGATTCAATTCATCACCTACATGAGAAAAACTTGTGTACGCTCACAAAAGTAAACATACCACACAACCATCCAATTAGTTAAAATTTCAAATAACTAGTCACACCTGTCATGAAACACCCAACATGAAATCGCGTTGTCTGCAAATGTATTTGCTTTCAAAATTTCATCAACATACATTGAGAATTGAGACTCTAGGAATCGGTTTATTGTCTCTCCTTTCCTGATTTAATGTCATGTGTGCATATTCCTTTAGGTCCTCCACAAGGACATCACCTATGCCTTTAAAAAAAACAATTTTAGATTATTTCACCTTGCATCTTGGTGTGAGGAGTGACAATGTGGTGAGTACATTTTTACCAAGTTCAAAGCATTTTGTGACGCAAATGGGGAAGTACACAAGCCCAAGGGCACCACAACAAAATGGAATGGCCAAGAGGAAGAATAGAACATTATGTGAAGGAGTCAAAGCCACGAGGTTAGGTGAAAATCCTTTTGAGATCAAGCTTTGTTGTGTGCTAATTTTCTATGCAATAGATGGCCAAGTGTGATATTGGATGGAAAAACCCCTTTTGAAATCTTTTGTAGCCTTTTGTCATTTGCCTCAATTGACACTAACTCAAAATTTAGAGCTTGAGGAAGAGTGCATATCCCTCTCAATCATCACCCCATCACTACTCTTTGAGAAGAAACCCAAGTAAATTACACCACAATACAGGTGAATAGTCGCAATCCACATTGAGGAGGGCCCTTTTGAAGCATGCTTTTAAAGAAATGGTGCAACATGCATTCAAACATGTGCATGGAGACTAATAAAGTTCATCTTCAGGTTCATGATCTAAGTTGACATTCATAGTAATACCTGGGTCAACACACAAGAAGTGAAATTTTACGTGCTTCCAAGTTGACCGAGGACCAAAAGACCCTTTCTCTACTGAAAAGACCTCCAAACACCTAAGCATTTCCAGAACTTTCTTGACCAACTTGAGACACTCTTTGCCTTCGCAAAGCAAGGGCAAGAAAACTAGGACTGACATAGCATTGCAACTTGTTCAACTTTATTATTGAGAACCTCAATTTTGTGAGATGAGCAGAAAATATGCATTGACTTGAAATTATATTTTATATTTGGATAACAAAATTCATGTAACCTGCAAAAATCAATCGCCAAAACCATTCCTGTCAACCAAAGGCCCTCCAATTTTGAAGGGCATTGCCACATAGTGCAGTCTTCATTCAGCACATAACCTGCTACTGCATGGGAGCCTTTTGCAAGAGTAAATTTTTATATCATGCTATGCAAAGCATCTGATTTATCCAAGATCATTCAGGCCCTGGAAGGTCTGTCAGCTTCTCCAAAGAATTCGTCACAACTACTTATAGACAATATTTGACAACAGTCTGCATCATCCATATCGTTGCTACATCATCTCCAGGTCCTGGGACATCAAGTTTCATGAGATGCTGAGTTGGCATGTTGGTTTATCAAGTCTTAGACCTGGATTTTTTTCACTTCAGTTACTGCCCCCAGAGTATAGTCTAATATATTGTTTCTGAAGATGAAAAATAATCAAACAAATTTTACAACACTGATGATTTGAGTATTTATCATCAACTGCTTTTCAAATACGGCCCATACTTTGATACTCTTTGTACATCATCCACTTTGATTTCTCTTTGTTCTTTTCCAGGCTCTGCCAGGCAACAAAAAGCTGATATGGACCTGACCATCGATGAAAAGGTTCACACATATTAATTCCAGAAAACAAATCAATCATCGTTTCTTAAATGCCAAACAATTCGGAATTCCTTTCTCTGCATAAGATTTGAACAGCATTTCTTAAACTATAATATAAGACTCTGAAAACTGTGAACACGGTAGAGGTAATTTCAAATTGAACTGAACTTTTGAAATCTTTTTAGAAACACGTATGGAAAATGCCATTTCCTTCAGAGATTGAATGGATTCTCCCTACTACACATTTTCACTCGAATAGAGAACAAATCCTATGAGTTGCAAAATGATGCATAATCGCAAACAGAGAACTGCTGATCAATGCTAAAATTACAATGCCCATGTTCTAATTGACAGACTATGTAGCAACTCTTTGCTCTTTAATATTGACTATCCCTCCTTTCGAGATGGGACTTTCCTCTTGCTACTATGACAGACTTCTATGTAGCTGTGCAACTCATTCTTGCTGAAAAGCTCTATATACTGTTTCAATTTGAGCAAACTTTATAACAAGACTTTATAGTCAAAATTCCAAAGGGAACAAACAAAACCAACGCTTACACTAGAGATTAAGGACTCTTGAAAATGGCGATCTGAACTGATGCAACAACACCAAAAATATATATAAAACAGTTCTAAGACCGCCATACTACAATCTAAGCCCACCATACTCCAACTAGTAAGGCTAAATGCCTGGAAACAATTGATTCCCCACTGCATCACAAGAAACATCAAAATTCACCAGAGCAGCAAATATGTGCATTGTTTGAGCAAAAGAGACTTAAGGGCCAATGGCCTTCATTTCTTTCTTGCTCAAAGATCTTTGACATCCTTGAACAACTTTCCAAAGATCATCAGCAACAGCAGATAAGTTGCTTGTTACCACACCCATATGTCCGTTCCACCAGCACACACTTTGACTGATCTAGTTTTGTGCTTTTCACATCAGCAAAAGTCCATCAGAGAAACTAAAATGTCACAACGTTTTCTAGACAATACGCGCTTTCAGATCAGCCTTCATACAGCCTTCTAACTTTCTTCTTTGATCACGTGGATTTCTGAGTCATTGAATATTAGTTGTCACGTTCCATATCGCCTTCTCTCGTTTCTGAAACAGCTTCCTCATACCGAGCTGCAAACAATCTTTCATGAAATTTAATTTCTCACCCATTTCTTGAAGAGAAAGAAGCATTGCAATTATTTCTTCAGTGTTGGCATCCTCGGCAACCACAGTTCTATGAGATGCTGCTTCAATATTCTGGTTCTGTCCACTCTTCTCAGGTCTTACAGCTGCACAAGGTGGATCAAAGGCTTTTTGGTATGACGAGTGCATATTATTACCTTCCAATAGGTAATTTGATGGCGGAGTTCTACCCCTTAATCTTGATGCAGGGGCACAATGTGCAAACTCTATCCCACTCTTGAGTGGACATGCAGTGTCTATCCTTTGCTGCTTCCAATATGCAGGTGACTTGTTGACATCTTGAGTGTGTGATTCATTAATGTCTAGCAACTTTTTCAAAGAACTAATCCTTTTGTGTCCTTCTATTTTTCTCCTTTCATGTGCTGGTAAGCGATTGAATGCTGGTAAGGCCAGTATACATGCTTGATGCTGGAACTTTTCTTGCTGCAGAAGCCCCAGAGATTCCTTTTGACTATCACAATGACCTTCCCACACATACGTTGTGAAAGCCATAGGCACTTCAAGGTCCTTCAATGTTATCTCTGAATTCTTTGCATTCATCATTTCTGCCTGAGACGAAGCTCCATGAAATTCGTCTAGTTTTACATTTGATTGTAAGCTACATGTGTTTTGTTCCTTATTGTATATTTCCCTACCCACCACTTCCATGACTACATCTGTAAAATCACCTACTTTGACATTATTCTCACCTGAATCCAGTCCAGGGCTGCCACCTAGTGGTCCTATTCTATCGCATGAAGATTTTCCACCTGTAGACCGATTCCGACATTCACTGAATAATGGAGGAGTAGCAACACTGAAGGGAACATTATGTACAGCAAAAGCATCTTCAAAGTGGGAGTCAACATGCTGGAAATGGGCCTTGTCAAGACCATGGTCCAGTTTCTGTTGAACAGCTGTAATGCATGAGTTTAACGGGGTGAATCTTCGGGCCCAAAAACCTCGCTTTGCATTTCGAACTATTTTTCTGCTCAGCTGCCTCAGCATAAGCTTTTTTCGCATATCAGAGACCCGTTCAGTGGGTTTTGCATCTTCTCCCACCCAAGCCCTTGAGTCAACACCAGTAAAATCCATTTGGGAGTCCACTATAGCTTCAATTCGTTTTTGAACAGCTTCCCCGCTGCAAGATGTGCAGTCGCCTCTGCATGAGCCAACACAGCTTGATGCAAAACTTGCCTCAGGACATCTTTTAACCTTTTCTGTTTTCTGGTATCTTGATTTCCGCATATCTAATATATCATCATATGATGTGGACTCTCCCAAGTGTGACAATCTTGCTGTTTCATGTACAGGATTACGTTATAAAAACATAGTTTTATTGTTATTGAGCCACAACTTACAAGGAAAAAAGAAACGTAAAAAGAAGGCAGTAATTAAGGGAATTAAAAAAAAAAGGCAGTAATTAAGGGACAATAAGACAAGCCATCAAGAAATGCACGTGATCTTTTTGCAGACATTTGCCAACAATTAGATTAAGGAGAAACTATTAATCACAGAAACATAAGTTCACTTGACAGCTTTTATCTATACGGGTGAATAGGTCAACTTTCAAAATAACAAAAATTGATTTCAGCAATGATGTAAGAGTTATTTCTACAAGATTATATATCAATGTCTTGCTTGGCATAAAAATGTTTCCTTGGCTCCTGCCAACTGACCACTTTCCATTTAATTGACGTAGAGGAAGTTGGGCAGCAGAGACTCACTTGACTACTAAATAAACTTGAGTAAGCTCAAGTATGAAAAGAAATAATTAACCTCACAAAAGCATAATGCTGAAGTGCCACATTATCCTATACAATAAAAAAAGCTTCCAAACATGACAGTTGATCATCCACCACCTGTTGAAGATCAAAGCAAGTAGTAATTCATTCAAGACACGAAAGAGAGGAGAGAACACAAGAGATTGCATAAGAGTACAATGAGAGAGATAACAAGAATGAAATTATGCAGAAATTCATGTCTCCTCACTTCCAGTCCACTTGTCTTGAGACATTTCATATATAGAAGGAGCAGACTTCAATACTTACATTAAAAGAAGCATAATGGCCTACCTGACTGTTTACTGCACTAAGTATATTGCAATATGTTAAAAAATCAACAAGATTTAAGTATACTAAATGATTCACAACAAGGGGTCCAAATACTACATTGTGACTGACAGCCGAAAAAGTAGCACTCTCTTGACAACTTTTGTGAAGCCATGACACTGTCAACAATGAATGCGAAGATCATATCTCCATTGACCTAAGTCCATGATCAGCAAAAAAAAAAAAAGTCGACAACCATCCAAGGTCTAAACAAAGGACAAGTCCTCTCTCCTACACCTGCATCACTAAATGCACAAAACATCATGGTCCATACCAAGATAATATAGGACTCTCCAGCATCTTCAAGAAATACTGAAATTGGGAACTCTCCACCACAATCTCCTTCACTCTGAAGTGCTCATTGGAACTCAAAACAAAGTTGATTCTTCAATAGCTGCCTGTTTCTCTTTTTCTTTGCCTGTGACATATAAGCTTCAAGATCTGCCTTTCTCTTGCAACACTTTCTTGCAACCCTTTGTAAAAGCTGAACTAAATCAGAAGTATCTTTTATTCACGCATCTTGGGAACGATGATCTACTGGTCCTGAAGATTAGTTCCTTCATGTAGTGCTTTACGTCATACCCAACATTCTTCTTCCAAATGTCCTATCTTTTTACAATAAGCACATATAGTATTAGAACAATTTCGATTAAAATGAGCCCCCTTACAATAACAACAAACTACTTTTGGAGTTATATCGGCATTAAAAGGTTTATGTTGTCCTATCAGACTTTGTTGTCATTTTAAGAAATTCACATCAGGCTCTAACGATGTGTATTGTCCACTCATGATATCCATGTATACTTTCAGCATCTCTTGGACATCTTGGATACCAGCATTCCATGTAGTGCTTTCATAATTTGGCTCAAGCAATTGTCCTTGATTTGGATTAGATGATGATGCAAGGTGATGATGTAGAGTTCTATCATAAATTTGAATATTTTGTATTGGTATTATCAACATCTCTATAGGGGTTTTGAGACTGAACAGGAGTAATGTCATAAATTGTCCTCTATTTGACAGCACTGGAGCAGGAGCTACTCTTGTTTGATTGTAAACCCTACCCAGTAGACTTACACCTTTTCATAGATCTCCTGCCCTATCAGTAGTCACTTGTGCTTCCTCTATAAATATAGCCTTTTGGATAGCCTCCTGTAAATCGGATGGAGCCAAACAACTAATTGTATGTCTCTTTTCAAACCTCTCAGATAGACAGATATTTGCTTGCATAGTTTGCCTATTCTATACTCACAGACAAAGGTCGCATAATTTTTATAAGAGAGATTTGCTTGCATGGTTTGCCTTTTTCTATACTCACAGACAAAGAAAACAAATTTATCACGAGATGCTGATGAACATAGTTTATGCAAATTTTATGAGTTCAAGTGCTTGTGGGATCTGTCTACCATTTTGAGGCTAATGGACAGTTAGAGGTATTGAATTGCAGTCTAGAAATTACCTGCACTCATCTCTTTTCCTTTTGGCTCAAGGGTATTCTTCACTATTACCAAGGATTCCTTTTTGCCTAACAATGCTCCTACCCTACTGGGCTCCAATCCTAGCAAATGCTAATTAGTGTTTTCATGGATCATGATTCATCATTGGCCGAAAATTTGTCGAAGAATGGGTTGGTCTCAATTCGAAATGCAAAGAATCGGGACTGTAGACTTTTTTAGATCCACCAGGTCCCGATTCCTAGTTGCGATGCCAAACGGGTTCGGGCTAGGGGTTTTTGCACCACTTTTCAAGGGAAAGAGAATAGGAGAAAAGAGATGAGAGGAGGAGAGAGGAAAAGGGAGAGAGTGATAGGAGAGATAACAAGAGAGGAGGTATTATTGAAGAAGGAGATGAAAAACTTGAAAGGCATGTTTGGATTTAGGAGTGATTGAATCTAAACTTTAGTGTTAGGAGTGTTACAAGTTAGAAGTTAGGAGAGAAAATAGGAGAGGAGGTATTGTGTCTATCAAGTTATAGGCAAAAGAAGAAAGAGATGAACACTCAAGAAAGGGGATATAGAACTTAGGTGTTAGGAATGTTAAAACTTAGAAATTACAAGTTAGAAGAGACTAGAATTTAACCTTTACGAGTGAGAGACTAGAGATAGTCATGGTGAGATCTAGAGATCTTGTGCGGGATCGTGTCGCAA
This sequence comes from Diphasiastrum complanatum, assembly GCA_029204225.1. Taxonomy (NCBI): domain Eukaryota; kingdom Viridiplantae; phylum Streptophyta; class Lycopodiopsida; order Lycopodiales; family Lycopodiaceae; genus Diphasiastrum; species Diphasiastrum complanatum. The sequence goes on along the minus strand of MU835032.1, from coordinate 6,094 downwards.
TTTCTTTGGCATAAGATAGCTCGGGCACAAAACGATGGACATACAATTATTGTCACATGAGTACACATGTAGTCTAGTGCGTAATGCAACCCCTTTGTTTGCGTGGCTTCGAGATCGGACCATGCCCACAGGCACCACCAAGGCTATTGACCATGATTGCGAGGCCAAGAGTTGTTCAAAGAGAGAATGTTCCTCCATCTACAAGCTAGCATCATACACTTGTGACCTGATTCTTTTGCTTTTAAAATTTGCATTTTGAATGATGAATTTGCATTGTCACTTGTAGTGATTAAATATTTTCTGATTTTGTTTGTTGCAAGGATCATCTGCTTTAGCCAGGCCTAGGCATGCATCCACCTTAGCTTAGCATGAGACCGCCGACGCACATTGGCACATCTACACCACATGCAAATGTAGCTGGCCCTTCTACTTCTCGAGGCAGCGAGGCTACTATTAGGGGTAGAGAGTATTACGTGCAATCATTTTGGGGTGACAACAACAAAAATAAGGCAGATGTGGCTATCAAAAGATTTGTTCTACCTTTCTGACCTCCCCTTCCATCTAGCAAAACCTAAGGCAAATGTAGGCAAGGCACTAGAGCCCTGTTCATGAATCATGGAAACATTTCGGGTGCACCAACATAATTGATGGTTGAAGTGTAGCAAAAGGTGACATATCAATAATATCTTTGTGTCTTCCTATGTGGGCACCATATTCTTCAAAGCCACTGCCACATTGGCACTTGACACCGTGAGTAACAAGTTCATGACATGTGTTGGATTTCAATGCTCACTGTTCATTGCTACGTAGAACTTAATCATTTTGATGCTTGATGCTCAAGAGTCAATGAGGGTTCTAAATATGTTACATATTAAAATTTGATGCTCAATGCACGATTCAAACTGTTCTAGGTGAGTACATCTACTCACACATCAAGCAAGCCATTGAGAATGTGGGGCCTCACAATGTTGTGCAAGCCATTACTAACAATGCTGCAAACCACAAGGCCATGGAAGATTGGGTGATTGGCGAATTACCCCAAGATCTTTTGGACTCCATGCACTGCACACAACATCAACCTCTTGATTGAGGACATTGCAGGTATATCCTAGTTATAACTTACTACTTAGTACTAATTGTTATCTACATTCTATAGTTCTAGCATCTAGATTCAAGATTCTACATGTCTTGACTCTTGCTTTTGCTCTCAATTTTCAAAATCACATATGTCCTTGGACCTGGTTTGTTTTGCTTTACGTTGATACATTTGTCATCATACTTGTCTTGCTCTTGTCCAGCTATTTCTTGGGTGAAAGAGGTCCTTGATATTGCACAGTTCTTGGAGGCCTTTGTCACCAAGAAACCAAAGTTCTCACAAATCAATGCCAAGACCATGAGCTTGAGGATGGGTGGTTTGAATACCTTCAAAGGGTCCTACCGAAGGTTGCAGAGTAACAGGCCTGCAACAATGAGCTCATGATTTTTTTTACCCTTGCTCCATTCAATTAGCATATCACTTTTGAGCTTCATCAGCATGTTCTCACCAAAACCTTCCATTATATATCAGAGTTTTCTTAGCACATTATAGTAGACTCTTAGGGTTAGTATGAAATCACAACATCCTTACAACATGAATTACACAACAACTTCTATAGGCTTGGATGAGGTGACCATTCCTTTCCAAGTATGTCATTGGGCCATACACAGCAGATCAACATGCATTCCATGATTGTCATAACGCTCTTCAGCCACGTTGATTATATTGATATTGGTCTTTAGATTCTTGGCTGACATGTCCCTCTAGCACTCTTGGTCCATGAGTGCTGGGATCCTTTCATCATATGCGTGTACTTTATACCTTCTCTGGCATCCTAGTCCATCCATATCGCTCATATCATCACATCATCATTTGGCAATACTTTCATGTTGCAAATTCTAGTTCAATATTTCCATTTTTGAGGTAGCTACACATGCCACACGTGCATTTTGTCATCAGCTATACAAGATCAGGAGCACCGTTTGCATGTGCAGTTTTGCAGTGCTCTAGTTGCCACATAAACTTTGATGTGCTATGTTCAGCATATGAATTTCTTAATATTGCCAACATTGAGGGCAATGTTTTTATTTGTTGGGGTGTGATATAAGCAAACAGTATTATGGCCCCATTGATTACTTTAGGTGTCAATTTAGTCTCTTACAATCACACTTTTCAAGTTCCTCCTGGAGACTTGTTGGCTGCCTTGTTGGGTTTGCCAGCCCTAATCTAGCAGCCTACGGATCGGTATAAGCAGACTTCTACTAAGTATTCTACAAAACTCAGGAATTTGATGTTTTCTGAGTGTCTTTGTAGGTGATGCTTAGCAATCCACAAACATGGGTCCTGCATGTGATACCTTATTGTAATGTGAAATTGAGAAATCAGACAATCGGATATGTTTTTGACCAATTGCCCAAAACAAAAGGCCAACAACCAGATCTTCCAGTTTCAGCAGTCAATAAAATATTTCCAACCTTATCATGAAGCACATCTACTTAAAGTGCAAACTTCCAAGCCTTTATGTTGAGAGACAATGCACATACCTGCTTCTTCACCATGCTTTGTGACAGCCACACCAGGTTCAGTCATTGTGTCCGGATCAATTTTCACTGCATAACTTGGCTCTGCCTGAACATTCAGCAATAAAACGCATGACCTCTCGTAGGGTTTCACCTGAAACACAGCCAGAAAAGCCACATTTTACAGGTCATTCATGTGCCTTCAAAACTGCACAGGGGGGTAAATTCAAAGATATCACATTGTGCACCGAAGGAAAGTCTATTTGAATGCACCGAGTGCCTAGCAGGAAAATGCAAATTATCCATTGATTCACAAATTTCAAACGAAAAATCCATGAGATCCTAGTTCAGTAAGTGACACAGAAGTGTTTTTCATGAATTCTAGGTGCTACAAATATCATGACAACATCCGGCATTGAGACTCACCCTCATAATCCAAGCATAATAAAGGCTCAGAAGGAAATTCAATGTGGAAGAACTGTCAATAACAAAGAAGTTGACACTGTGCTTACTTCATACATCTACACAGATACAACCCTTATATAGCAAAAAAGAGTTTTAAAAATTTATAACAGTAAAGTTAAAACTTTTGTACATGATATTTTATGATGAAAATAACCAAATGAGGGAATATGAATCTTTCAATACAAAAAGTCATTTGTCATTCAAATATGAGACAACATGTCTTTCCAATCAGGAAATCTGGTAAACATAATAGCCACTTCATGCATGTCCATGAAATTGGAAATACTGAACGCAGCTACACTATCTAATTCAGAAGGAACACCACGAAATTGAGGTGAACGCATGAGGAGCTAAAAGGATTTCACACTCTGATAACCCAGACAGAAGGCCATTTTCAGCACCCAGCTTTCACCTACAACTCTAGTAGTGATACAACTTCGGGTAACTCACATAGAGTTTTGCTACAGAGCACTCTCATGACCATTTGTTTACAAATGCTTTGCTGTTGAAGAACATTTGAGTACAGCAGAGCTTCAATCTGTTACCGTTAAGAATCTCCGACTGTTCGTTCAAACCACCCCTACAATGACTCTCACGTCAGCTTTATTTCTGGCCACCTTTTCTTCTTTCCAGTACTATAGAAAAGGGTAGCCTATGATTTTTGGTTTGCACACTACCAATGCACTTCTTATTTCTCAGCTTCATTCAACAGAATGTAAAAGATAGAATCACAAACTCAACCTTAACTCAGTACAAAAAAAGATAAGCTCAGTAATCTGTGCAGGAATCAAGTCTGCTTGAAAATGGCAATTAGTCACTACCTTCGAAGGAACTCTCCAACCGTATTTGGGACACCATTTCAGTGAAGGCCGCAGATCCCTAGAAGCAGCAATATAAGGGGAACCATTTCCTTCTCCGATAGGACGCTTTGGTAACTCCACCTGCAAAACCATCACTCATTAAGTGAGGCTGCATGGATCAGATGTCTTTTTGGCTAAAATCAGTCTCTTATTAGGATGATGAAGTTTAAGCCTGCCACCATTGGATTTTTCCAACAGCATTTACATTTTGCCACTTCAAGCCAATCAAAGATGCCAGGTGGCAATTTTTGCAGCATGGGAAATCTACCATTCCCTCAGATTAGAATGCACATAGCTTGAAATGAGGAACAGACATGACAGTTGAAATCATAGGACTTGAATTAAGAACCAGTACAGAAAGCTGGTATGTTTCAATAAAATGGACCACAATTTAAAAACCACTGGCCCCCCAGCTGCAATCAATAATTCACTTAATTTGTTTGGAGCAATGTTTCTTTGAATTGCAATTCAATCAAAGAATCGCCTTTTCAATAAGGGCCGATTCAGACAGGCCATTCGTATCGGGTTTATTTTTTTCTGAAATGGTAAAAGAAACATAAAAGATTTATTCTCTGTACTTACAGCAAACATGGCTTTCAAAGCTTACACTGGAGGGGGAGAGAGAGAGAGAGAGAGAGAGAGAGAGAGAGAGAGAGAGAGAGAGAGAGCGCTTTAATAACGTCTTTTGGGCACCCGTGGGTGCATAAGACCAAAAAGAAAATATGTATAAGCAACAGTGGGAGCATCATCCATAGGAGGATGTGGCCGTAAAATGCTATACTAGCTACGAATGGAAGTAGAACAAAGCAGAAGTGAAATAACCCCACAACCCGGGCCAGGTATAACAAAAGAACTTCAGAAAAGGTACCAATACCCACAACCACAGAGAGAGAGAGAGAGAGAGAGAGAGAGAGAGAGAGAGAGATCAGTGCCGTCAAAGCAGAAAAAACTAACTAACTAACTAGGAAGAGAGTCATATAGCCAGGATTATATGGTACGTAGACCATTTACATGTTCCACTGGACATTTCTTCATTTCTCTATCTCAAATTCTATCTTAGGCTTTCGATCTACCAGTCTGATAATACCATCACGATAGATAAGTCGTTTGCCAGTTGATAGAGCTTCTTGTCTTGCCTTCTTACGTTCTTGAACTTGGATGAAGGTAAGATCTTTGTCCAGGTAGATTTTGGTTTCCTGCGATTTGAATCTCTTCCCTAGAACTTCACGCCGGTGAGACACTGATGTGAAGCGGATGACAAGAGTATCCGGGTCCTTCTTAGGTCGCCAGGCAGTTTCCATTCCTTTGCCACGGTGTTGAAGATTTCCTTCCAAAAACTTCTCAGCTTCTGCAACAGCATTTTGAGAGTTCGGAATACCTCTAACACGAACATTGAGAGCTTTATGCTCTCGTAGACGACCCTTAGTGAACGTGGCTGAGATAAGCGAAGGTGAAGGCGGAGGTGGAGAGATAATTGGAGACGAACCTTTAAGCACATCTGCCCATGACTGGACAGCAGGGAATCATGAGAAGCCAGTTGCTCTCTATGATTGTTGAGGTATTCAAATAGACGGAGTTGATCATCCCGAAGAAGTTTGACCAATGCATATGGAGGGAGAGAAACCGGTGCTTCTGGAGTGTTTGGAGTCAAGGGAATAGCTACAATAGTTTCACTATTCTCAAGGATAGGGTTTGATGGAGAGATAGGAACCGCAACAAGCATAGGAGGAGGGGTAGGGGGATCTGGCTGTAAGGAAGATGTTGAAGCATTGTTGGAGACGGAGGATGGTTCAAAAGTGGTGGCAACAACTCCTTTGCGATGTGGCATTATGAGGGATCCAGCAGATCAGCGATGAGGGATAGCAGGTGCGATGGAAGACAGCGATGGAGCCCGCAGATCAGCGATGGAGGACAAGTGCAATGCAGAAATGCAATGGAGGCCAGCAGATGGAGCAAGTGCGATGGAGGAAGGGCGATGAAGGACAGCCATCGCTAGGCCATGGAGATCCGCTGGCGCCCAGATCCGCGAGAGAGAGAGAGAGAGAGAGAGAGAGAGAGAGAGAGAGAGAGAGAGAGAGAGAGAGAGAGAGACTTTGGAAATGCTTTATTTTTGTGTAAGGGTAGGGAATGAGATGAAACATAAAGTAGAATCTACAGCACTGTGTCGGAGTGATTATTACTTAATAGTAATCAGCATTGGATTAGTGTTAGAT